>JAPDSC010027996.1:153026-183069 GCA_026290005.1 Latrodectus geometricus
TATATATATATATATATATATATATATATATAAAGTGCAATCAGTTTAAATCTCTTATTTTGATCAATTCCGGATTGCTTCCTGCATTTTTATTCTTTACATAATGATCTTGAAGAAATTTATTTGTAAATGAATAATTTTACGGTTGAAAACATTTCAAACTACAGAGCGATATAAACTAAAGTAGCTTTTTTATTAATTAATATATATTTCCATTAATAAATAGACCATAATTTGTACCGTCGTTGTGAACTGTTTAGAAGAGGGACATCTGTTAATGATCAATAATATTCTGATAAACAACTTGTATTAAAAATAAATTTAGTGAAAAACAAAAAATCTAAATTTATAACTCAAAATGTTTTTATTTAAATTTACTGTTAATTTTGATTATTACTTAATACTAATAAAGCCAATGCAGCTTATATTAATTATCGGGTATAAAATCTCTCTTGCTAAATAAAGAGAAATATAATATTTATTAATTTACTTAATAATTCGTTAATTTATGTTTAATTTGTTTGAATTGAATACTTTGAGCTAAATTCAATTAATAGGATTTAATTTAAAATTTTAACTAAATGTGATGCATATTTTATTAAAATAAATAAAATAATAAATAATATAAATAAAAAGTAAGTGGAATAATAGGAGCATTTATTAATAGAATAATAACTATTTATTACCAATAATTAGTTATTATACTATTAATATCTTTGTAATTATATTTTAAATATATTGAATAAAATAAATATTTTAAGTTAAACGTTTATACGTAGATATAAGAAACTGTCTAATTTCAAGTCCTTTGAGAGAAAAATTAGTGATCGGTATGTAGTAGTTATTGCAGTTTCTATCTTTTGAGAAATAAATTTCTCTTTTTAAAATAATTCTGTAGAAACAATATTATTGAAGAATCTAATGATTAATTATTCTAATGGAACTATATAATGGAGGGATTAATTAAGAAACACTTAATAAAAGTAGTTTCAAATCCTTTTTTTAACGTTACATTTGAAATTTAAAACCAATAAATTGCAAAAAACTATTTTAAGAAATTTAGGAACCCAGTATTTTTCATGAAGATTCCAGAAAAATTCTTTTACTTTTTAAAAGAAACGAAACTTAAATTTAGATTAGTTTCCTACTTAACAAAAATTAACTATAAAATGTATTTAACTATACATAAAATATATTTAATTAAATTAATTTTCATGAAAAACTAATATTTCGGAAAAGAATGCTGAAAGCATATGAATATACTTTTTAAATTAACCAATTTACTAGCTGTTCAGATTTTTTTTCACTAAATACCATCAATTATTATCTTTACCACAAATAATTTCTTGAAAGAAAGTCTTAATATTAACACATTTTTCTTCACAAATTTTGATATTCCGATTCTAATTATTTAATTTTTATTAAAGAGTTTTAATTTAAATTTCATCTTAATTATAGATAATACAAATAATAGTTTTAGAAATAGTTTTCCAATATATAAAAAAGGTAATTTTATCATCAGGTTTCATCAAAGAAGAAGGAATAACTTCATTTTTATAATTCGATAGTTTTTTTTCATGTTCTGTTCTATCGTTGCAAGCTTTTGGCTCTGATGCTCTCAAAATCAACAATAGGTTGTCCCAATATTAGACTGACGATAACAAAAAGACAGTTGCCTTCATAAATCTGGGCATTAATTATTTAGGTACAGTAATTAGTGGGATACAAAGTGGATTATGTAATGATGTCATTGTGGATAATGCTTATGTCACATACCATTTGCTTATTTGGTACATACTGATTTGGTACACTTTAGTTCTCCACTTTGTTTCAAATATGTATTTATTGAAATACATTTAATGATAAAAGAATGAAAATGTTTATATTTTAAATTATTTTACCCTATAAAAATTGAAACAATTTTTACCTGAAAATTTTATTTAAAAAAAGACAGTATCATATTTTTTATCTCACTCATTTTAGCAGCTTTTTTTCGTACGAAAATTTGAATTTTTATTTGTTTTTAATCAGAATTAATAAGCAATGACAATTTGTTTCCTGTTATCTAATTTTACTAAAAAAACTAGTAATCCAACTATCTAGTTATTTTGAACTATGGTTAAGAAATAAGATAGTATTAGAGTTTGTATTTAGAGCTCCACACAGCACTATACAAGTGGAAGGAGTTTGTATGTTACGAAACATTTAAATAGGTCTTTTGATCTTTAGATGGGTAAGTTATTGAATCAATTATCTTAACGCATCGACAGTCAATCATGCTCCAGATCATGATGTGGTATCGTCAATAAAGAGCCAATTATGCGCTGGTGTGTGATGATGGATGATGTTGATGTTTCAGAAGTCTGTCACGTGATAGCGCTGGAAAATCTTTAAGTGATTATTTATTCTCCAGTTTATTTGGATTTGCATACAAGGTATTTCTGTTGGAGTGTGAGAGGCTTAAATAATATTTAAATGTCGCATAATTATCTTTTATTACTAATTTTAAATCTTATTTCTTAAAATAATTTTGCTGGCATCTATCAACACAAATGGTGTGTATGTGTGTCATACTTTTTTATTACAAGAAAAAAGTAAAATCACGGTTTGTACGATAAGTTTTATATGCCCAGTTATCAAGATTTTTGCCTTAGAATACAATAATTATAACAGATTTAATGGAGTATGGAGGTATGTAAAAAATGCTTCACTATTTTTTATTGCATTCTTTTTGATTCAGTATGTGATGATTTTCTACAAGCATGTATGTCAGACCTTTTTTATATAAATGAATTTAACTAAAATACTTCACATAATCCAATCATAATCTTATAGTAAAGTTCTGTTGCCATTTATGATTATTATCTTTTCTACTTAATCGAATTTGAACAACCTTTTCATGATAATGAAATAAAATTTATTTCTTAAAACTTTTGAAACGTTTCCTAATTATTACATTACAGAGCTATATCATTTTCTCTACTGTATGTTTTAAAAAAATATATTTATTGTGTTTTTAATATAACGGAAAAAGATTTACTTTAATTGTTTATATTGTTTTTTAAAATTAAAATTATACAATAAATAAAAATATTTAAAAAGTTTGACAAGGTAAATGTGTCATACTTATCTTGCAGAATTTTGTTTGAAATATTTAATAAGGATTTACATATAAACTCGTTTATCATTCACCAGATTAAAAAATTTCCATTTAAAAATTTAAATAATTTTTTCTTTAGATTTAGTAAATGCAGATTTCCTATAGACTCTATAGATCTAACATTAACCAGGGCTTTTTCTTTCATTTTATCATATTGGCTTTTCAGAAATTGCATAAAAATTTCTCTATTGATGGGAAATATTTCCCTTAAAGTGTCATTAACTATTTAATAATTATACGTTTAACATGAAAGTTTATTTTTATAAAACCTGAGAAATAAACACCCATTACATTTGGCACCAAATGCAAAGTTATTAGAATTGTTATGTTTTGGATATTATATTTAACGTGAGCAACATTTTGATAGCATGATGAATATTGGAATTTGCTTTTCTAAAATTGTCGTCCCAAGTACTTATGAGATAAAGTATATTAATATTTACTCAATACAGTTCTTTTATATAATTTTGAAAACATTGTTTTTTTCTTTATAAACCCGCAATATTTCTTCAATTCTAAAAAATTATACAATAATAAATGGTTAAAGGGTTTTTTAAAATTATTTGCATCTTAATGTGGAGTATAATTTATATTTAAAATTTAAAAAAAAAAATTGAAAGGTGCAATTGTGTATAACTTACTTTGATCAATTTTAGTGAGAAGCGCAATTTTTTAGTTCGAAAATGTTGCTCAAACTGATTGAATGTAGATCGTGATTGAAAATAAAACGAATAATAAACAATTGAATAAAAATTCTTTTCAATTTAAATGATCGTAAAATGATTTTAAATGAAAAAAAAATTGAGATTTTACTTTTAAGTATAAAATAATTTCCATGTGCTTCTTGTTTCCTTTCCAAACTATGTGTGCATTACTAAAATTTATAAATGAATGAAATATAGGTTGACGGATTTAAATTACCTCTTAAGATTACAATATCAAATCAAAGTTAAATAAAATTGATTTTCGAATTATTATACTAATTTTAAAAAATAAACATTTATAAAGTTCTATGTTATTTATTTAATCCACAAATTATTAATTTACATTATTTTAACGAACTAAGTTACAAAAATAGTACAATTACCTGTTTAAACTGCTATTTATTTAATGATATAAAATAAATATGATAAAAGGTTTTGCTTGGTTTCGAAAGTGTTTGAGGAAATGCAAGTCGTCTAAAACGAGTAATATTCTTGTAATTAGATAACTTAGGATTGCGAAATACATATAAAGTATGTATAAATATTATGGGATCAAAATACATCAAATTTTTGTAATTAATTTCGAAAAATTTCTCCGAAATATAGCAAAACGTGATGAATTTATAGGTTGAATTATTATTTATTTCTTAAGGTACAATATTTTGTTGCATGCTAGTAAAAAAGCTGTCTTTAATCCATGAAAAACAGACATTAACTATAGTTTCACTGAGAATTTAAAATAATTGGATTAAAAAAATTCAGAAATTGTATATCGTGACTTTTATTTAGAATATCTGAGATGGATGAAAAACAGAAAATTCCCAAGTACACACCCAGTAAGGTATATGTAGATAAAACAAAATGTATTATTTATTTCCTGTTATTAAACTATAACTGATAACATACGTGTGCAGGCTTTTCAGGAAAAAATTATAGAGAATTTATATATATTGTTATTAATATTAAAAGCAAAAAATTATACCCATTCTACAAAATTGTAATTTGAGCTTTACAATCACAATTCATATAGGCAAATGGAAAGCTATGATTCCTGTTTTAGTATGAATTTAAGAATTCTGATCTCAATTTAATGGTAAAATATATCAATCATATTAGTGTGATATAATAGAAAGGAAAAAAAGAAGCTATTATAAAAATACCTAGTTATATTAGAATCGAAAAGTCACCTTCAGGATATTAAATGTGCAGTACTTTTTATGCATTTTTAGGAACAAGTTTCTTTAAGCATTCCTCCATTTTGCCCAAATCCTCTTTATTTCTGTATGTCTCAAAAAAAGCCATTGAAACAGTCAAAACTACCCAATTGTTACATGGGAAATATACATGAATGAGTTAAACAAAGGGGATGATTAAACTTTTAAAGAAGAGCTTGCAGCTTGTGCTGTGCAGCTTGTCAGCAGCTCTACAACTTTCTTTACCATAACCTGGAGGGAATTATCGTACCACAGAGTCCCTTCTCCATGCTCTATGCTCCATCCTTTTCTTCCATGCTCCATGGTTGATGTTGAACCTAGAATATTGCAACCTATATCTGCAATATCCTAGAACTAGAATATTGTTTAACTTAGCAAAAGTGAATAGTAATAGCTCACTAAAAAGAAGAAATTCTTGTATCCAATAATTATTAAAATTCGTGAAAAACACACTTTTACAGATGTAAACAAAAACAATAATGTTGAAAAATTTCAAAATTCAATATGAACTGGAAAAGAACGAAAATTAATATCAAAAAGAAGCATTCACTACTGCTTCAAAATTTTAGTCTCTCATTTCAACAGAAACTATTAAAACGTTCCAAAAATTATTGTTCGCTTTTATATCAACTATAAATCAATAATTAAAAAATACCTGAATTTAATTTAAAAAAAATAATTTACAGCATATAATCTGATTTTCAAGGATGTTGCTGGTAGAAAAAATACAAGTTGTTTTGTGCAAAAACATTTATCCAGTAAATGAACATGCATTTTCACAGTTGTCAAACCATACATTTATTTAAATGTTTCTATGAAATAAACAATGCTTATACAATTCTAGAATTAAAGAATTTATTAAATAATATTTAATTATTAAGTATACCTTATTGATAGAAAAGCTGTTCTATTTTATTTAAGGATCATAGAAAATTTTTTATTAAAACCTTATTAGTATCTCCTGTATGAAAAAATATTCTGAAAATTGTTAACAAATACTGAAATGGGTACTTGAAACATATTTTTCTAATTTTTATTAAAAAATCTCTTCTAAAAACTTTATCCTAGTATTTTTCAAAATGTTGAACTGCGGTAGGACAAAGCTATTAGATGTATTTTCATTTCCATTCAATATTTTAAAAATAAACAGGAAAAGAAACTCTGAAGTCAAATATGTATTATTGGAAATTAGCCATTAGTAGGCAAATGAATTATTTAAATTTCGTATTAAAAAATTAGCACTTAGTCATTACAATGCTAATTAATGGTCAAAAATAAATGCTGGGAAATAGAAAGTAATAGAAGGTAATTAAAGATGATGCTCGTTTTTACGAATTAGTAGCCGGTCTCTAAAAAATGCTTATAGAATAATTTTATATCTCTCGCTGCGTTTTTTTTTTAAAAATCAAAATAGGTTGAAAAATTGCTTATTTTTATACATATTTCACACGAATCTACGTATATTTTAAAGTTAAAATACACAAAAATGTTTTATAAAAGAATTTCTTTTAAAATATGAAATTAGATCATAGAAAACAGTTGTCAGAATACTGAAACTGAAGAATTATGATAAAAGAGTCCAAAATTTTGAAAATTAATCTTGGTTAAATTATGATTTATTTTATAAAATTCAAAGGTAAAACGGATATATATGGAAATATGCAAAATCGAATTCATCACTATCCGCAGAGAAATCAAGAAATTCTCATCAGTTTCGTTATACTATCTTCGACATACTTCAAATGAGAGTCATAATTACTATATTTGAATTATCTTCAGGAATATAGGTTTCATAGCACGCGAAGCTCTTCCTGCCAGACATCTTTAAGCTTTGAAAAGCACTTGCAAATTACTACAAAATTTTTTGTATGTAATCGTAGAAATGTGGACAGCTAATGCCATCTGTTAGCAAATAACTAAACAAACAATTAAACATGACAGAAAAGCCACAATGAAACCATGAACGAGGAAAGAGCGGGTTGCGCAATTAAATGTTGCAAAAATGCATCCCCACGGAAATCGCGGGTTGCTCAAATTTTGCTACTTTCACGTTGCCTGTGGAAATCGCAGGACGCACAATGAGAGGGTTAGGTCCCTTTTATGAACTAAAATTTTGAAACATCTTTTTTTTTTTTTTGCAAGCTTACTTTCATGCTTTCTTCATTTGCCTTAATGATTTTTTTCAATTTCTTATTTTATAGTTGAGAAACTTGAGTCTGTTTTTATTGACCAACCTTAAATTCTTCGATTTATGGCTAAAGAGCTGCTTATGTTGAAATTCCAGACTTTATTTTAACCTGTTAGTTTGAATTTTTCTCAACCAATTCAACTCTTATCTTGAACCCTATGCATCAGAGTGAGAGCGATATCGAAAAGTATTTTTGCGAAGAGCAATCATGGCTTGGAATCGCTTTTTGAAATTGACATTCTGGGTGTATTGCACTTCTCAATCTATGTTTAGACTAATGTTGCAGAAAAAGCAACATCTGGGTTTATTTTGATATTCAAATTTCATTTAAGAAACTATCGAAACTGCAGGAAGCTAAGAGTATTTACTTGTTTTAAGTGAAGGTAAGTTATTCACCCGTGAATTCATTCTGCAGCACAAAATAATTTTATTTCAAGACTTTTCAATGTGGACTCAGGAGTAATTTGAAACTAAGGAGTATTAAATGAATAAAAACATCATAGAAATGTAAAACAAGAACACCATGCATAAGTGCGACATTTCGCAAAATAAGTAAATAAATAGCTAATGAGACTAGGATACTTTACTACGAAAAACAACCATAAAATACATTTCTACATCAAAAAATTGGAAAAATATGATTTTGAAGCATAAAAATGTTTAGTGATTACTTTTCCTAACTTTTCATGAGCCAAATCAAAAGATTTATTTTAAGTAATAACTTTATTTTGCACGTGCCTCTCACGAAGAGAGGGTATGCTAATTTATTTTAAATTATTTTTATTTATAATATGAGAACAGTCTTATTTATAATAAGAGATAAAAAGATTTAATACTCACTTTTCGACTTTAAAAAATTTCGATTTTAATAAATATTTTGCTAATCCCTCCGAATTCCTAAAAATGAGCATTCACTGCAATTTTTTACACAATTACACAATTTTATACTGCATTTAAAATCCGTCTTAAAATATATAAACACTCTTTAGCTCTTGAAACCCTTTAAATCGGTTAAAATAATCATTAAATACATTTTAGAGACACATTAAATTTCTCTGATCCTCAAAATAATTAGATTCTAAAAAAGACAGAATAATTTTTAATATTAGCTGCGCTATCATCGATAATATATTCTGTGTTCTTAGTATTTCATCAAAAATTCTAGAAATGTAAGAAATAAGAATTTTTAAATAAAAGTTTTGTCATTATTTTATAAGTATATTTGAAACTATTTCCTGGGATTGTGTTTAATTTTAGATGAAATTTAAACAAATAAAATGATTTAATCTGAAAATTTTCAGTTTATTCAAATTTTTTTTATAGTAAAATATTATAAATATCATATTTATCTGCAAAATAGTATTTTGACTTTAAATGTGTCTTTTTACTGAAAAATTGTTACATATTTATTAAACATATTATTATAATATTTTTATATTATATTATTATTATAATAATAATAGTATATTATAATTAAATAATAATTTTATTAAAGATTATTATAAATAGGTCTTTTTATTAAAAATATTAAAATACCAATGGCGCAAGAAACAACAGTATCTTTAGAAATTCGGTGTCAATCTCAAAAGAAAGTAAATAATATTTTTTTATATAATCATCCAATATATATTTTGTCAAATTCTGACACACTTTCTTACTAAGCCGTATTCAGTTTTTCATTCATCTCTAATGAGAATTTAGATTACGATTATCCAAAAAATTCCATAAATATTTACATTATCCTGATGAAAATTATTAAAGTCACCTAGTCATAAAAATTCTCCTAAGTTTAATTACAATTAAACTTAAGAGAATTTTTATGAATAATATTAAATCAAAATAAATACTTCCGATAGTTTTGTTCAGACACACGCAGCACTCATTGCTCTGTGTTATCAAAATGCAGTTAAACTCTTTCAATATAATTAAAAGTTTTTCTAAATTTTGTCTTCAACTATAATTGATGATTGATCCGCAAATATTACATTTTAAATACAGTTGTAATTTGGAAAAAAGAAAATTAAATAAAAAATTATCTTCAATTGAATATTTTTCTCTTAAAATAATATATTTTATCAATAAGTGCTCATTTATCCTGTGCTTGATTCCCCGTTGCATTTGAACTACGGGAGAGCGATGTTGCGCTTTCCTTTCTTTTAGTTATGAAGGTGCTTGGGAAGTTTCAGGGACACCCTCTCTCTATGAAGAGCTTCCCGGAAGGCTAGATGTTTAAATGCCTCATGATAAACTTCTGTTATTGGATGTAAAAAATTACATTTAAGATTTTGAATGTAATCTTTGGAAATAGCAAATAATATTCTAATCTTTCTGGTGTTTAAATTTTACATATTTCTCATTTCAGGAAATTATATCTCATTACCAATGGTTTAATTCAATATGCTTCATATAATTGAGTTTTTTCATTGATTTGTAGAATGTTCGTAAATGTTTGAATTGTGTTTTGTAGAATGCTTGATTTGTAAAAAGTATGTTTGTGTTTTAAAATTATTACTGGCTTGGAACTCATTGTGACTTTGCTTCATACCTAGATACGCAAATATGCATTTAATATGTCTTGTGCGTATGCAAATAAATTATTCTTTCATAATGAAATGTTAAATGTAAGGATTATCAGTACCTTTAGCAATCACAGATGGGTAACTAATAAACAAATGAATTGCTGTTTATTTAATTCAAGATTAAATTTGTAATTAAAATATTATGAAGCATTATAACAAAAGTATAAAAAATTTGATAAAATTGAATTAAAAAATGTTTCGTATTTCTCAAACTTTACTTAAATCATTTAAACAAGAAAATTAAATTTCATAAAAGAACCCGAGGTCATTTAAAATAGTTTCTAATAGATAATAGTTTGAATAAATAATAAGAGTAAACTAATTAAGAGAAGTTTAGTGATTTAAATCAAAGTTAATTTCTTTCATTTGTCATGAGTTATTTTTTCTTAGAAATATAAAAGTAAAATTTCTCATTGGTCATCATAGTATCTATATAGTTAAAATTTTTAAATAGCATATTATATCAGAGGTCTAAATTAATGAGTCACTGAATTTTCAATGTTTAAAGGTGAGTTTCAATGAAATTAATTTCATGATTTTATAAGAATTATATAATGATTATATGAAGTGCACAAGAATAAAAATTATTAATTTTTAATTAAATTTCCATTGAAATTTCATCATCCAACGAAATGCTACTTATTTCGTTACCTTGTTTCTTGGAAGACAAATGAATCCTTTGTTCGATTAATGGAAAATCACCTCATTAAAATCCCATCAAACATTGAACAAAAAATTCATGTAAGAGAAAGCAATTTTTTTGTCTTCTTTCTAAGAAATTACATGAGGTAAATATCAATTCTAGGGATCCTAAGCGTAAAAGCTAGATTAGCAGGATTGAATCAATGTTTGTTTATCATTAGATTAAAAATTGTTAGATGCTCCTTAATGTATAATTATTCATTCAATGTGGTTTTACTGTAGCTTAGCATTTATTTTCCTAAGCCGTTTCACAAAAGATAGTGCTAAAGATAGCAAGGGAATATTTTTTAGTATTTTTGATTTTAGTTTTTGTGTTTAACGGATTGCGATTTCTAAGAAGTTAACTTATTTCATTGGCAGTAACTTTCTGAATTGATTAAATGTGCCACTCTTATAAAAGTTTTCATTTTGCTTTAATATTGAATTGTTTAATTCATATATTCTAATTATATTATTATTATTATCTCTTAAATTATTATTTTTATATTAATATTTTTTTTTATCTCGTATTAAAATTTACAATTTTTGTGTAAGAATTCGATTTTATGCAAGATAACCTGTAAATGTTTGTTTATTATCAGGTAAGGAATGTTTGCTAATTATCGAAAATTTCGTTTTAGAACTTTTTATATGTGTATTTAGATCCGATTCATGCATAAGAATTATCGGATGATTAAATGATTTGTGATATATTGAAAAAAAAATGGAAATAATTTTCAGATATCAAGAAAGAAGAAATTGACACATTCGACGTTTTGCAAAGCAAGCATATGAAGAGCTAACAATAATGAAGCATTTTCTTTGAGAAAAACCATAGTAAAATCCTTTTTTACATTAAAAAAAATTAAAAAAAATGTTTTTAAAAATATAATTTTATAGCAGAAAAAAGAAAAAACAAAATTACTTTCCCTAATTTTTTTATCAATAAAATGAAAGAGAAATGAGAGAGATATTTTGAAATATAAACTTCATTTTGCATGTGTATTGTATAAAATGTATTCAAAATAATTTTTACTATGACACATAATTTATAAAAAAGAGTAGTTTGAAAAATATTGGTTATGAGAGGAAATACATTTGCATGTAAAATATCTGGGAATTTTAGAATGATTATTGTTAACGGTTTTAAATGAAAATAATTACTATTTTTTAGATACGTAAGCAGATAAATATTTCTGTTCCAGAGCATTAAAACATTACATGTTTTGTCTACATAATGTTTGTGAAATGTAAAAGCAAATTTTTGAGATACGTTTTTTAACAGTATCATATTTGAAAATTATTCGTAAATAATCCAGAAGAAAGGGATTATAATTTTAAAAAGTCTTATTTGATAAAAAAATTAATAGATATAGTTAAGTAATATATGTCTGTTAAAGAAGTGTAAATGTAGTACGTTTTTTATGTAAAATAATCTGTTTCAAAAAATATTTAATATGTAAAATATTCAACAGTCAAATGCTGTTTCGAAATATTCTGGGATACAACAATGAAAGTGTTTTTTTATGAGCTTATAAAGTTCATTCTGTAGTAATAAATTCCATATTGCATGTAAGAGAAATGAAATTTAAAATAATTGCTTACAAATGAACAAACAATCAAGAAATTTAAAAAAGATTGCGAATATAATTGCTGGCTCCATTGTACATTTTACTTTTACTAACAATTGTTGATTAAAATGTAGTCTTAAATCAGTAAAAGTTTATTATATTTTTTTACCACTTTAATTTTTATACATTTCTATCATTATAAATTTTCATCATCTTAAGTTAAATAAATTCAAAAATTTAGGAAACGTATAAGCGTTTGAGTATTAAAATATTAAATAAAGTATATTAATAATTTAAAAAGCAAGTCAATATTAATAAAGTTATTATGAAATATAGTTAAGGATTTTTGAGTAATAATATAAATTAAAATCTGGTTTCTACTTTTATACAACATTTTATACAATAAAAAAAATTTAGAAGAAATCATTGATTTTAATATTTAATCCATATTAGAAAATGTCTTAAAATTGAGTTTAATTCAAATTTGGTTCGATAGAAATGATAAAAGAACACAAAAGATTATCCTACTGAGTTCCATTCCTTTAAATTACTGAAAGTATGAATACTTTAAAGGCACCCGTCCAAACTATTTGTGATAAAGTAGTTCAAAGCAAATGATCTATGGTTAATTCTTCTAAAGAATTTTTCAACACATGCAATGGCCCGATTTAAATATTCAACATATTTTAAATGTTTGTCGCACTAAAATATCGTATTAAAAATAAAATAATACTTATTTTTTAAGTTAACTTACTTCGAAACTTGATTTGCTAATACTTGATTGTTAATTGCTCCTAATTATTTAAAATAGTTATAAATTTTTGTTTCCTAACAATTATTAATTTTCTTTTGGCAAGAATTATCTTGGATGCATATGATGTTTCTTCTAGGATGATGTTGTTGATCTCTTAATTATTTCGAAATATTTTGTAAATACTTTGCATAAAAAGTATGAGATTTTATTCATGTTACTATGCAATAAAAATTGTAAATAAAATTTAATTCTGTAAAAAAGTATTTTAAATGTATACATATATTGTACAATGAAAAAACCAGCTATACTGAAAAAATTTGCATCATTTCCATATAATAATATGCCAGTTACACGTATTAAAATTATAGTCTTGAATCATTCTTGTTTTTCTAACTTAAAAGAGTTAAAAATCTCATGAAAGTTTTCTAATAATTTTCTCTGTATCATGGTTTGCAAAATGAGTACCCTTCAATATACGATTAGGAGTAACTTTTGAAATAGAATTGTCTACATTTTTTGTTAGCTCTGTTAATTTTTTTTGAACAGTCTGGTTTAAAAAGAGTTCTTTCAATTTGTAAGAAGCAAAAGATATTTCTTACTCAGTTATTTTACAAAAGATATTTCTTACTCTTTAATATTTTAAGCAGTCTGATTAAAAAAAAGTTCTTTCATTTTGTAAAAAACGCACAGGGAAAATATTTCTTACTCTATCACGGAACTTTAGAGTCATATATTTGACATCTAGACATTTTGATTTTACATTCACAATTTTTTTTACTTCATTCTTTACATAACTTCACATCATTTTATGAGCCTTAAATCTCTTTAAGTCCCTAAATGTTCATTCTTATATATAGCACGTATATAAATACAATTGCATTCACTTCATTCCTTTCATAGCAACACATCAAAATTTAATGTAATTTTGTTTTTAAAAGTTCTCCCATTTTGTAAGAAATGTAGCGGGAAAATATTTCTAACTCAGTCACGCAACTTTAAAATCATATATTTGATAACCAAATATTTTGAATTTATATTTTCGATGAAAATATTTTGCTTGAAATCAGACATTTAGTATGTAATTATTATTATTAATATAACCTCTGAATAAATGGTTTTCAAAGAAAACATCAAGGCATTAAAAGATAATAGGATTCTGGAAATCTGATTTTTTATGTCTCTGAAATTTTGTGATAATAATTTGTATAGTAATTTAACAGGAAGGAATGATTTTATAATTTTTTTTTACAACTTAAAATACATAGTAAAAGGAATTAAACTAAATGGATCAGTATTATATGAAGATGAATTAGAGCAAAACATGACAATTTTCGTCAATCTCAACTTCACAGTAATCATAATTTTCCGTGCTTTCTATCAATATCATTCATAGGATTATTGCAAACCATACACATCTTTTCCGTTGTTAAGATTAATAGAATCTTTTCTTGGATGATTTCTCATCAATTTAGTCTAAAGCTATAATTTTAAAGACCATTGCAATCTTAGCGTTATTTTTAAGTTAAGATCCATTATTCTTGGTTATGATTTCACCATGAAAATTTGGAGTATCTTGGAGAGAAATGTAGAGTTTCTATGAAAGAGATTTTTCCAGTTAAGTTTTACCATAAAATTTAAGCATCCATGTCCCAATCAGTCAACTCAATCTGTTTTCTTGACCCTGGTTGATATATCCTAAAAGTACTTTTGCTTCTATTAAAGAGTATCATCATATTCTATAATGATTTTGTATACGAAATTTATTGACAACGCCATAAATGTAATGTCATATTCTTGTTTTGATAATTATAAATACTTTCTCTGAACAAATTTGTGATCTTGGTTATTAATATTTATTTTAGTTATTCATATCTGTAAATTCTAATCGTTCCATATTAAACTTTATTTTTATCCCCTTTAAGGATATACCTTTATTTTTAAACATCATAGAGGTTTTTAGCAATGTTATAGATTTTGTGAATTTTATTTTAAAACTTATAAAAAGTCCAAAATTTTTTTTATTTTATGTTCAGTTTAAATTATAGCACACGCGAGAATTTTCAGTAAACTATTTTCTATGGGTGGTTCTGATAGTTTGATTAATTAAATTAAAACTGTGTCATATAAAACTGAATGATGTTGATTCATAATTCAATTAAATGTCTCATTCAACTACATATTTTTTTATGCGCTTTTCTTTTCTTATATTTTTAAATTTGGAGAAAGATATATCTTTTAAGAATAATTTCTGTTCTACAGCTTTCTTATCATTTCCAGTAGTTAAATTTAATTAAGGATCTTTCCTTGAATCGAATTAGTTGAGGGGTTTTTACAATACATTTCAACTGATTGAATAATTGTTTAATTTGTGACCACTTAGAACGCCTTGTATCACTCTTCGCTTTTAATTTTAAATGAATCTTCAATTAAACTCGTCTTTATATTATCACCATAAAGTTAGAATAGTTTTTCTCCCTTAAATTTTTCTGTAATAAATAAAATAAAAAAGAAAACAAATTTCTAGAATAAAATTTTTTGTCAATATTTTCAATTCTTCTTGTAATAAATTCATTATATAAAGTTTTCATTAAGAATTAAAAATATCAAAAGGTTATTGTGTCGCAAAAATAATAGTATTTTATCAGAGAAATTTAAATTCTTCCAACAATTATTTAAGTATTGGATATTTTGGACTACAAATCAAAATTACAGGATATCAAAGGAGATAAAATTCTATTTCACAAAACTTAGATTTCACAAAACATGTATGAAATTTTGATTATTTTCAAATGCTGAAAAATTTCATTTTTTAGATTAAAAAATCTCTATCTCACTTTCAAATAATGCGCATGGATCCTACATAAAATGTGCCATAATTTATTTAAAATAAATTTATTTAGGAATAATCTTATGCATTATTTAATAAATTAAAGTTTAATTTATTTATTTATAAATTCTTATACTCATTTTTTTTATCTTTTTCTTTAAGAAAAAAAAAAGATGAAATGGACTCAAAATTTGATATTTATTAATATTATTAATTATATTTATATGAATGAAATAATAAATATTGAATCATTATAATATGGTTATAATTAATAAATAAAAATAAATTATAATAAAAATAAAAAAATAAAAATAAATAAAAAAAATTACTTTCTAAAAACTACTTTTGTATTTCTTTCATAATTTTAGTTGAGCCAGTAGCAACAGTTCGAGTGTTTGAATCCCATATCGAGCATAGATGCTTTTAGTGGTTCGGGGTTAATATTTAATTATTATTCATACTGTTTGCGTTTATTTAATTAGCCCTTGTATGAAAAAAAACCCGTTGAGCAATAAATAATACAAGTCTTTATATATAAAGATTCAAATTTTGTTCGAAAAGTGTAACATGTGATCAAAAATCGTCGTTAAAGTGTAACATGTTAAAGTGTAAAAAACTTTCGTTAAAGTGTAACATGTGATCAAAAATCAGTTTTAAAATTTTATAAGAAATAGTCACTATAAAATTTTATAAGAAGTTAAACTTTTTTTAACATGCAGAGCTAGTTTTATAAATGTAAGAAAAAATACATATTTGTTATTCTTAACAACGTTTTTTCGCTGTTGAAAGACATTCGCGTTATTCCATGCATTTGCTTGCATTATTTGTTAATTTCAGAATGAAATATTGAAATGTTTTCAATGCATTCTATAACCTATTCAAAATGTCATGATAAAATAATACATATTTTACTTTACTTTCTAAATTTTGTAAGAATAGTATAACATGCAAACTAGAAATTATACAGGAAACGCTTGTTTTTGCAAATTCGAGGGGATCGGTAAAATAGTTTGTAAAATAGGGAAATAAGTATTAGATCTTTAATTTTGCAGACAAACTGCTCTCTCTCTCTCTTTATAAATTAAAAATTGTTAGAAACGAATTATTTATTGTGCCCTATATAAGAAGCACACGAGAAAATATATTCATACCTAAAATAATTCTAATTTTTCCATTTTAAAGAAGGAAAATCAAAACAATAAATTATTTATTTTTTGCTTTGACCCCAATTTTTCACGTTTTCGATATACCAGAGCATTTAAATGTTGTTTTACTCATGAAATTATATCAATCTTGTTAGTCATTCATCAGCTTGTTTTGCAGACGGAAGTAGTTCCACTCAATTTTTTCTTGTTTGACTTATAAAAGTTAATTTTTCTTAACTATGTTCACAATTATTTAATAAGCCGATAGTTCTTACGTGCAAATTTCATCTGAGTTCACATTTAAAATGTCCAGAAATGTAATTTCCGACAGCAATAGGTTTCTTTGCCAAAATTAATGGAAGAGTAACTCATCTACCTTCAAGTTGTCTATTTATTACACAAGTATTCTTCAATTACAGTGGTAATAAAATCTGGATGTTAAAGTGACGCAGATATTGGTTTTTCTATAACCTCATTCCAGGCATAGATTGACAATGTATTGGGAGTGAATCATCAATTTTATAAGGCGGTTAAAAGCCATGATGATAAATATATCAATAAAATACTTTAATGTGAATATATATATATATATATATATATATATATATATATATATATATATATTTGAAAATAATAAGGTGCATTCAAATTCAAATTTTCTTTGGAAAAATAAAAAACAATATTTATGAGTTTGGAGGAAAAATATACATTTTAATTAAATGTTTCTTATTAAATTTAAAAATAATGTTTTAAAAGTGCAATTTTTAATTTTGATTTCTTAACTATTTCCGATACTGAATTGAAAATTGTTTTAGAAAGTGTAATTCTCCAAAATCACGTATTAAAATATACTTCTTTCTGATATTTACATCAATAATTTAAAATTTCAAAATTTAAAATAGTAAAGGGATTTATATATAAGAGAAACTATTTTTCTAAATCATTATTCAAAAGTATGTTCTAATCAAGAAAAGAAAATATTTTTTTTTAATATTTTCCTTAAATAATTATTTGACATAATTGTTACAGTGGGTGGACTTCATGCAATAATTTATTTTGCTTAGAGAGAGAGAGAGAGAGAGAGAGAGAGAGAGAGAAAGAGAGAGTTAATAATATATACATAAAATCTGAATAAAACATCAAGCAATGAGAATGACAGAAGAAAAAAAAAGAGAGCCATAAAAAGAGATAATAACCATTACATAATCACAATTATTTTCAGAAACTAAAACTTTTTTTGCGTATTAAAAATTTATACTGCTTAAACTAATCGTATTATATTTTTATGTTCAATATCGCAAAATTATTTATTGTATTTAAGATAAGTAAATGATGATTAAGAAGTTTGAAAAGTATATATTCATTTAAAACTTACAAAAATAATTCTTACTTATTTACAAATATCTTATAATAATCTCTTTAAAAGAAAAAAAAATATTTAAATACCTAATTCTAAATAAAAAAAAAATCACGGTATTTTATTTCATTCAAAAATACAGAATAATGAAAAAGAAAGCTAATTATCTTTAAAATTTTTCCTTTTGTTTATTTTTATAAAAAAATATACTTTCTTCTTCTGTTTAATTAACAATGCTAATTTAAATGCCGTTGGAGTGAAATCCAAATACTTAAAAAGTAATGAAGTATTTTCCAACAAATATTTATGCATTAATTTACATTTGATAAGCAAATTTATTGCTGTTTGTAATTAGATATTTAATATTTTCCCTCATCCAAATAAAACTATAAAGTATTAACTAATAAAACTATAAAGTATTAACTAATAAAAATAATGTTTATGAAATACATATTAAAACATTTTTTATTTATCTTATTCAAGTTATCAGACTTTATAATTAACTAGATTAATTTTGCCAAAGGTAAAAACTAAAAAGAAATAAAAATTTATAATTATATTTGGAGTCAGAAGTGGGGTAGATAAAGGGTCAGGTGTTGGTAAAAGTCACGCGTGTTGATTTTGTGTAGTGTGTGATGTATTCGATAGTTTCGGCTTATAAGAATTGTGGTGAGTAGTAATTTTGTTTTCATTTGTGAAATCGTGATAGTTAATTGGTTGAATTTGAAGTGATATTTGTATTAATAATTTTTGTATTTTTACTGTTCATTTGTTCTTGGGTTGCTCTTTGTATTAAAATGAGTAATATTAAATCATTAATAAAAAGACGAGTTAAAACTCGTAGCAGAAGAGTTGGGCTTAAACGTTCAAAGTAGTGCAAAAGTTATTGATCTAAAAATTTTAATTGAAAATTCAGATATCTATAAAAGTGATAATGAATTTGTGCAAAGTGTGATTTATAATATTCTTGAGGATAAGAAAATAAAATCTGAGCGTGAAAAATCTGAAAGTGAAATTAAGCTTGAGCTAGAGAAAATAAAACTATCTCAGATTCAAGCGGAATTAGAGTTAGCTAATATTAGAAAAGAAAAACCTCAAAGTGACAAGTTTGAAACAAATATTTCAAATCGAAACATAAAGAATTTAATAAAAAGTGTAAAAACATTAACTATTGCAATACCAACTAATGCTGAGTCATTTAATCTTTTTTTTCAATCCATTGAAAAAGCTTTCAGAACGAAAAACGTTCCGGAAGATTTCAAAGCCGAAATTTTGTTAAATATTTTGGGGGAAAAAGTTACTAATATAATGGTTTATATAAAAGATGAAGATATTAATAATTATGATAAACTTAAATCTATTATTTTACGAGAGTTTCAGCCAACCCCTCAGGAATGTTTGGATTGTTTTCGGTCTGCTCATAAATCGCATTCTGAAAATTTTGTACAATTTGCCTCCAGATTAAGCGCAAATTTCGAGTATTATTGCCAATTAAGAAATGTGAATAATTTTAAATCGTCATGCGAGCTTATGGTATCAGATAAAATTTTCAGTGAACTTGATCGGGATCTTAAGATGCATATAGCTCTTAAACAGGGCGAATCGTGGTTCGAACCTCTGAACTTAGGTAGAGAATGCGATATATATTTGACTTCGAAGGGTAAACAAAAACCAGAATCTTCATTTACCAAATCGTTTTCAGTTAATAAGAGAGGTGAGAGTAATTATGAGAATAAATATCGAAATTACAATTCGAAAAGTGTTTCAAATGTATATCTGTCTGGAGTAAAAAATCATAAATGCATCTTGTGTAATTCCGATGAAACTCATACTTTATATTTTTGTCCCAATTTCAAAAAATTATCAGTAAATGATCGTGTTAATTACGTAAAGAAAAATAATCTGTGTTATAAGTGTTTTTCTCCAGATTGCAGTGCTATGCATTGCAAATATAAGAACTGTTACATTTGTTCAAAACCACATAATCAAATGATTCATTTTAAGCGAGAAAACAAAACTCCAGTTAAAGAAAGGGCTGACGCCACTCAGTGTAATTCCTGGGTGTCAAGGTCACAAACGCCAGCTGCGCTATTGCTGACTTGCAGTGCTTATGCAAGTAGTCTGGATAGTAAAGCTAAAATAAATAAATTAGCGAGGATTTTATGTGATAATGGATCCGAATGTAGTTGGTTTTCTAAATCTGTAGCAGACTGTTTAAAATTAAAATCAATCAGAGATGAAAAATTGTCTGTTTTTTCCTTTGGTTCAGTGAACTCTATTGAGAAAACATATCAAGTTGTAGAATTAAAATTAACTGATAGGCATAATCCTAAACAATTTATTCAAATTGAAGTGTTAGTCTCTGATACTATAACAGGGGCAAGTGTTCCGATTCCGAATGTAGAGGCACAAAATATAATGAATAAGCGTGGGTTGCCTTTAGCGGACTGTTGTGAGAGTAATATAAATATTGAAATTCTTCTTGGGGCTGATGTGTTTTGGCAGGTTATAAAAACTAATTCTTTCGAAAGGATAAATGATGCAATTACCTGTGTACCTACTATTTTTGGATTCGCGTTACAAGGAAGTCAAGAAAGTTATAAATCTATTGTTAGAAATTCAGTGTCGGCTAATTTTTGTGTGGCTACTTCCGATGTTCAAGTCTTGTGGGATCTAGAGACTTTAGGAATTAAAGAGAATGAGGAATTAAATACAGTGGATAAAGCTTTAATAGACCAATTTGAAAGAAATTTAAAATTTGTCAATGGGAGATATGAAACTGATTTATTGTGGAAATTCAGTTGTGATGATTTGGAAAATAATTTCTTTTTGGCGGAAAAAAAGATTTGATGAGTTGGAAAAGAGTTTTACAAAAAACAATTGTGTTGCTAATGAGTATAAAGAAATTATTAGTGATTAATTAAAAAATGGGATTATTGAAGAATGTGAGAGGGATCAACGGGAGTATTTTATGCCACATAGAGCGGTTGTTAGAGAAGATAAGCAAACAACAAAAGTTCGAATAGTGTTTAATTGTAGCTCAAAATCGAAAAATAATTTGTCTTTGAATGAATGTTTAGAAACTGGCCCAAATTTAAATCCCAATATTCTTGTTGTTCTAAATTTTCGCAAAAACAAAATAGCGTTTAATGCTGACATAGAGAAAGCCTTTTTAATGATAGGAATTTCTAAAAGAGATAGAAAATTCTTAAAATTTCTTTGGTATTCGGATAATCCTAATCAAGATTATAGGGTCATGAGAATTAAAAGATTACCTTTCGGTTGTAAAATTTCTCCTTTTATTTTGAGTGCTACTATAAAACATCATATTAAAAATTTTGAAAAGAGCAATCCTAAGACATTTGAAATGTTAAATGAAGCACTGTATGTGGATGATTTGTTTTTAAGTGGACGTGATGTTAGTGAGTCGTTTGAGTTGTCGTCGGTTGCTGTAACGATATTAAAAAGCGGTGAATTTAATTTAAGAAAATTAAGGTCTAATAGTAAAGAATTAGAGAAACTATGGAAGGAGAAAGGATTTAGTGATGGAGAGATAGTGGGTGTTCAGCAGTTGAAGGTTTTAGGTTTGAATTGGTGTCCTGAGAAAGATAAGCTGCCGTTAGATGTTAGAGGTTTGTTTGACTCGTGGGAAACATTGCGAAATAGCAAAAGATGTGTTCTGCAAACTGCAGCACGGATTTTCGATCCTATGGGCTTGATTTCGAATTAAGTTGTTGCTACAGGAAATTTGGGAAAGAGGCTGTGATTGGGACGAAGAGTTACCAGATGATTTGCGAGAAAAATAGGTTAAGTGGTGTAAGGAAACTAAGAAATTATGTGATGTAATTATTCCAAGATATTGTTTGCTGGATTGTAAAAATGAACAAGTGGAGGGTCATGTGTTTTGCGACGCTTCATTAAGTGCATATGGAGCAGTTGTTTACTTTAGATATTGTGATAATAGCGAAAATTATAGAGTGTCATTTATTATGTCAAAGAGTAGAGTAGTATCGTTAAAGAAAATGACAGTGCCGCGCTTGGAATTGATGGGACTCGTAATAGGTGCTAGATTCGGACATTATATTAAGAATATTCTTAAGGACAAAATTGGAAGAGTAACGTTTTGGAGTGATTCTACAATTGCATTGTATTGGGTTAAGGGCTCCGCGAAGAGATGGAAACAATTTGTTAGCAATAGGGTTGTAGAGATTCAGGAAAGGTCAAGTCCGAGTGATTGGAATTATTGCCCAACGGAAGATAACCCGGCTGATTTGTTAACAAGAGGTATTGCGGCTGAGAATTTGGTTCAAAATGAGAAATGGTGGTTAGGTTCAGTTTGGCTTAGAATGAATAAAGATAATTGGCCTAAACAGATGGTGAAAGCTTCTGCTGAGGTAGCTAGTACCGAAGTGTTAAAAGAACAAAGGCAGGATGCGGTGGGAAGTTTTGTTGTTAAATTAGAGTTTGTAGAAGAACTTTGGAATAGGTTTTCAGTTTGGAGTAAATTGCAGAGGGTTGTTGCATGGTGTTTGCGATTTATTAATAACGTCAGGGGGAATAAAATGTCAACTCCGTTTTTACAGACAACCGAATTGAAAAAGTCGCATGATTTCATAATCAAGCGAGTGCAAAGAACTAATTTTGTGAAAGAAATAGCTGTTTTAGAAAAGGCTAAGGTGATAAAAAACAGCACTTTAATTTCATTAAGTCCATTTTTGGACAGTGGCGGCTTGCTTAGAGTTGGCGGACGTTTGAGGAATTCCAGTTTGCCAGAGACTGTGAAATTTCCTGTTATTCTACCCAAATACCATCTAGTAACATGACTATTAGTGAACTTTTATCATCTGAAGTACTTGCACTGAGGCGTGCAATTAATAAACTCTGCTATGAAGCAAGTTTATTGGATTGTAGGAGCAAAATCTGTTATTCGGAAAGAAATCAGAAACTGTATTACATGTGCGCGATTTCGTTGGGAATTTTCAAAACAAATGATGGCAGATTTACCATCTTCTAGAGTAAATCCAGGAAGAGCATTCCTAAAATGTGTTACGGACTTTGCCGGACCATTCTTGATAAGTCATCGACGTGGTAGAGGTGTGAAACCATCGAAAATGTATGTGTGCATGTTCGTGTGTTTTTGTACTAAGGCAGCTCACTTTGAGCTTGTTAGTGATTTGAGTGCCGATTCTTGTATCGCAGCACTAAAAAGATTCATAGCACGGCGAGGTAGACCATCTGAAATTTTCATTGATTGTGGAACTAATTATATCGGTGCAAAAAATTATTTAAAGTCTTCTGCAAAGGAAACGGTCGGTAGATATTTGTCCGATGAAAGTGTGAAATGGACCATGAATGTGCCATCTATTCCCCACTTCGGTGGCCTTTGGGAGGCAGCCGTTAAATCTATGAAATTTCACATGAGACGTGTTATAGGATCTCAGATACTTTCACAAGAAGAATTTTCTACAATTTTAGCAGAAATCGAAGCAGTGCTGAATTCTCGTCCTTTAGTTGCTGATTCCGAGGACCTAAGTGATTTCTCAATCCTTACTCCGGGTCATTTTCTGATTGGTTCAGAGTTATTAAGTGTTCCTGAACCTGATACAACAAGCAAGAAAATTCCCATTCGTGAGCGGTGGAAATTAGTGACTCAGATTTCACAATCATTTTGGAAATCTTGGTCTAAGGACTACATTACGCAGTTGCAAGTGCGCAACAAGTGGAAAATTTCATCTGAAAATTTATGTGTAAACGATTTAGTGTTGATCAAGGACGATAATTTGCCCCCCCCCTTAAGAGGAAAATGGCAATAGTAATTGAGATTTACAAGGGTACTGATAATAGAGTAAGAGCAGTGAGCTTAAAAACTGCATCAGGTGAATTTAAAAGGCCAATTCATAAACTGGTCAAACTTCCTGTAAATGACAATTGATTAATTTGTTTTACTCATTTCAAGTTTTAAATCTTATAAGTAATAATTTGTGTATCATTGGTTTATATTTTGTGGTTTTTTTTGCATAATTGTGTTAAAAATAATATTTGTGATTATGGTTCTTGATGACGTGGTCATGGGGCCCCAGTGTGCTACAATGCCTAGTATTAATAATTAATGCCAAGAGATGGCGCTGTGTTTTTGTTGCAAGTGCATTGCAAAGCCTAAGGGGCATAACCTTGAACTGTATAAGTCTTTGTCATGAAGTGAACGTAGTCTGGTTTTGGAAGCTGTAAATAGTTGTTGTATAAATAAAGAAGAGCGCGAATGGGAAAAGCAAAATGGAGTATTGATTTTATTGTGTGTTGTTCATGCATTTCTAACCCCCTATTTATGAAGGAGTGTACAATATTATTTAATGAAAATAATTTAATATATATAAATTATCTTTCAAGTCATTTTGAAGTTGCCTAGAGAGTTAGACTGAAGGTTAATTTATCTAGAGTAGAAACTGTACTCCGAAATAGAACCAAACGTTACAAAGATTATTCATAAAAAATAATATGTTTATTCAAGTATGATTTTTACATAGTTACATAGTTAAAAGAGGGTTACATAGTTAAAAGATGTCAGCTTGAGCATGAAGTAATATGGCATAAAAAAGAAAAAATATTTGAATACAAGTTTTCATTTCCATAAAATATTCAATTTCTAAAGATAGGATAAATGAGTAATTTAGATATACAAAAAAATACTTAAAAAAATTTGAATTTTGTACTTTTTAACTATATTTATATGTTAACTATGTTGAATTGATAGTAATTTTGTCTTCGATTTTCACGTGGATTCAAGTCCATCTTTGAAAACCTTATTTATCAAATTTAAAAACCTTACTAGTGCTAAAGAAGTTTGTTGTTATATATTTAATTAAAATGCAAACAATCGAACAAATTTATATTGGATAAACCATTTGAGACTTTGGAAAGGTTTAAACAATCGAACAAATTTATATTGGATAAACCATTTGAGACTTTGGAAAGGTTTAAACAATCGAATAAATTTATATTGGATAAACCATTTGAGACTTTGGAAAGGATGGTCTCAAAAATTTCCACTTAAATATTAATAACTTACAGCAGAAGCATGTTGAGCTTGTGATTTTTGCATTTCCTTCTACCAGACAGGATGCTGAAAGGTTTCATGGTTTTCTACCTTACGAAAAGTGAATACAGCCACTATTTATGAAACGTTCTCCCAGAAAACCTTACGCTATGGATGTTCATATATTTTATAACAATATTAATCTCTTAGTCTATCAATAACTCAATTTTAAATTATATTAGAATTGAAAGGATATCAGTTTTATTAAATTTGAACTGGAATATTTCATAGTTATTTAATATGAGTAGTGTAAAATAGGCAATTAATATTGATTAAGGGTTCCCACACATACATAAAGAAATATATACATATATTTGTTATATATTTGCATAATATTTATTAACTACGAAATTTGTTTAATTATAATTTTCATTATAATAACATGATAAGGGGTGAAAACTAACTCCATATAAAGGCAATCAAATAAATTATTAATATATATTGATAAATGAACGTGAGTGAAATTTTACAATAAGATTTAAAACTCTGTCTTTAATTAAAACGTAAATTACAATTTAACAGAAAAATGACAAAACTGATCACGATAATTTTTATTAATATTATCATAAATCTTAAAAGGACATAATTATATATATTATAAATGTATTAATAAAATTCTAATGTTTATCATTTGAATTTACAAATTGATCATATTTCCTTTTTAAGCTTCCCATTATTTTTTTTCAATTTAATGCTTATTTATTGTATATATATTTTTCAATACAATGGAACATTTTTATTAAAAGGGGGTTATAATATAAATCAATAATGAATAAAACTTTCGTCTTTATTTATAAATAAAAATCTAATCTTGTGCATATTATTATCCTAATTTTAAAAATTTGGCTAATAATAAAAATTTGGTTATTAGCAATATTCTTTGAAGTCTTGGAGAAATTCTAATAAGAGATATAGAATTTTCTTCAGAAGAATTTTGCTTAATTGAAATTACCATAATAAAGGAAAAGCAATTAGAATCGTATCAGAAAATTTCTCCTGATGTTGTGAAATACTCCGCTTTGAGAAAAAGTAGGCTATTATATTTGAAACATTCTTTTCCTCATGAAAAAGGCACAACTTCATTAACTATATTCCATGATACTCCATTCGATAATATTTTCGCTTACACAAGTATTTCAATAGAACTTTAAATTTGAAAAAAAGAAGAAGTATACTAAAAGATAATTTTCAAAAGATAAATAGTAAACAAACTTATTCATAAATATTTAGTTTTGTTAGGTAATGATTTTGAATGCAGTTATAAGTTAAGGAAGCATGCATTATGTATTACAAAACTCCAACACATAATCATATGTTCCCCAATGACATTTAAACATATTACTTAAACTCCTAAGCACTGATATAGCCATTTGGCATTTTCCTCTCCAACTTTCTCACCTTACTCGTGAAAGATTACTAAGGTTTATTGAGAAAACAAACTTTGGTAGATAGAGGTGTTAAAGTCTCTCGGGCTAAAAGGTAATGTCTTAGCTTCGATGTTATTGTGATTACTTGGTGTAGATATGTGGTAAGTTTGGTTGCTATTTGGTATATGGTAGAAGTAATTATTTAAAAACAAAATTAAAATACTCACATCATGTCATTTTTTAAAATTAGCTATAAGTTCAGAATATAAGATTACGGATTTTGTAATGCCGATCTCATAATATGCCTTTCTTTTCACTCAAAAGTCATGGAAGGGTGTTGAGATCCTGCATACTTTTTTGTATAAACGAAAAAAACAAGTTGCATGACCATATTTGTATTATTTACATGATAACTTATTGAATTTTGCTAAGTGGTAATGTCATGGAAGGATAATTTATGCATTTTATTAGCAGATATTCTACCTGCATGGAATTTCGACTCGACTCTTGGTGGTAAGAGTTTATTTTCGAGGTAAAATAAGGTATTCTGAAAAATTTTTGACATTAAAAAATGATTTATGAATGGAAAAGCCCCTTCATAAATTTTCTTTTATGCAATGACGTTTCTTCATCCTGCGTCATCCAAGACCTCTGAAATGGTATTATCGCTTTTCGGTTTCAAACTTTTCTTAATTCGTGTGTGATTTTAATGTTTGTGGTATTAATACTTCTTGGTTTTTTTATTTTAATTTGCAGAAATTGAGAGGCATGCATATCGCTTTTTGTAAATATGCCTATAAAATTAAATTTTTTGGAGAAATTTATTTTGCTACATATGTTTTTTTGTTTTATGAATTTGAAAATATATTAAACAAACACTGAATTTTATATGCAAATTTTTTTGCCCTTTGCAATTGTATATTTTCAACAAGCTCACAAGGAATTACATACTTGAAGCTTCCAAAGTACATTTTATAAAATATTATCAATAATTTTGCATACTTCAAATTTAAAAAAGTTGGTATCCAAAATTCGTTTTTATTAAATCAATTAAAGGTTAAGATTATGGAAAAATTGTTAAAATCAATGTTTTAAAAATTAGTTATTCAAAACTTTGAAATTTTGCATGCACATAAGTTTTAGCACATAAAACTGCTTACATATAAATTTTTATCGATAAAAATTTTATCTATGATTGTAGAAGTAAAAAAAATATAATTACAAAATCATATTTTTTCCCATTTTCTCAACATATTGATTTTATTCATCACATTGCATTAAAAACCAACGCCTAATCTTTATTCGTTGGTTTAAATTTTTATTGACAAATGCCTTTAAAATAATTAAAAAATTATTACTTTTTTCCACCAAAAAATACCTCAAAAACGTTATTAATTGTTTTGATTTTTATTTGCAATATAGTTGTAGCAACCATAATTTTTTAAAAATCAAACCACACGTAGAAATACAGTATCAATTTGCTTTTATTAAGCTTTAAAACCTTCCGCTTATAAGTATCGTTTTTTATTACATGCAGTGTGAATAATTTATATTTTGTATTCACTATCGTGCAAACGCTAACGAGCAATATTTTTTCTGTAGCAAGCGCAGTTTGACACAACCTTCGATGCTTTGCAATAGTAGAGAAAAAGTGATCATTAAATCACAGAAAAGTTGATTTATATTATTTTAAGGTAATGAAATATTATTACCTTGTTGCAAATCATGTAAGTATTGTTTAATTTTAGTAACAAATTGGATTTTCCCTAATTAGAGTGATATTAAGAAAAAGAATTAATTTTTAAGCGATGAGTTTGCCACTGAAGTTTTAATTTCCATATTATATTAGGTATTCAAATTAATTTTTATAAGAATTAATTAATTTATTTTTGAATCGTAACATTTAGAGAGTTTCAGTAAATTTTAAGAAATTAATAAAGGATTTTTTATAAGAGAGAGGAATTTAGTGCATAAAAATGAGAGAAATGAACTTTTTAAATTCTAGTTTAAGAGAGTATTTGCTAATTTTTTTTATTTCAATTGGGGACAACTAGATTTTCAAGACTTTCCATGATATTAGATTTCCATATTTATTTTTGTTTACATAAGTCAAGTATTTAATTTCTTTTTACTTTATGTTTATACTACAGTAGATGCCCATTTTTATGAACTTGAAAGGACATTTAAAACAACTCGTAAAATAGAAAAAATACGTATGAGATTATTATAATCTTATTTTTTTTTACTAAACAATTTTTTTCTTAATAAATAAAGTATTTGTAGAAAAAAGTTATTTCAAATGCACTATCAAAAATACATGCAAAATAAGATTTATATATGAAAGTAATACTTATACTATTTTATTTAATGATACATAATCAAACAAAAATGATTATTTTTCTTTTTCTGTTTAAAAACCGCAATTTAAAAAATATATATTGCCATTTTTTAACATATTGCGTACTTTATTGTTTTTATTGAAAAAAATATCTTAGTCTTGACAACAATTCAACATTTTGCAGATGGACATTATACTACGTCATTTTCTTATTCGATATCTGAAAGTACTTTTAAGTTTCTTATATTCTCAATGATTTCATCATCCGATATTTCCTCTGTATACATCATATATGAATATATATTCAAAAATCCTGGAAAAAATTTCAAGCAGCAAAGTGTGTCAGAATTCATAATTTGTATTTGCTCTACTCATCAGGTAAATTACGTTGAATTTTTTCATTTACGGTGGTTCCTTTATAAAACCTACATGTTGATATGATCTTTTTCCTTCAACATCATTCGAATCATTCATTGATAAACTTTGCATTGGAGTCAATTTCGCTAGGCCACTCCAAATCCATAATCATTCTCGCAAAAATATCCTACAATATTAGTTAAATTTAAACTGTATGTTTCTTGTAAGGAAATTTTAGAATTTTGAATTTTTATCCAAAAAAACTTTTGTAAGTTAATGTATGCACTTAATTTAAAGGAGAAATCCCTTTAATGGTAATTTTATGTCTTTCAAACAGGAATCCCATTTTAGAAAATGAACTAGATTAGAATGATTTATGTTCAAGAAATGGCTTAATACTTGCTTCAGTATTCTAATAGTTATTAGCTGCTCTTAGTCAAATGGAGAAATTATTCTTAAAATAAAATATTTTGTCTAAACTTACGAATCTGTATGAAAGTTGAAAAATGCAAATGCTTGTTGGCTTTGTCTTATAAAAATTATAAAATTATGTAATAATTCAAAATTTGGCACTGATCATTTACTATTTGTAAAATTTATTTTTTTCGATAATAGATAATGTCATATGTTTTAGCTATTTCATTTTTAGAGAAAAAGAATGTTTTCTCAAATATTATATATTATAAAGAATGGTGTTATCACTGAGTA
>JAPDSC010027996.1:197526-238518 GCA_026290005.1 Latrodectus geometricus
TATATATATATATATATATATATATATATATATATATATATATATATATATATATATATACACATAATTCACACACACATTAGAATAAGATCAATAATAAAATACAAAAGAACTTAAAATGTATAAATGCATTGAATTCCAAATTACGATGGGATAATCTAACTGCGATTATTATAAGAAAAACTTTTTTAATTTTGTTTAAAAAAATTTGTTATTGCTTTATTTACTTGTAGATTAACAAAAAACTAATTTACGTTTATTTTTTTAATTTTTGTGTTTCTGAGCTTCTTTTGGTTATATAATCACACAAATTCAACTATAGCTTTTTAAAAATAATAAATATAATACTTTTAAATTCAACCTCTAAATTATTATGTATATTTGTGATTCTACTTTTTGTGTGGTATAATAAGACACAACTAGCTTCATAATTTTTAACTATTAATTGTTAGAACTGATAAAAATCCAACTACTAGACCCTTTACTTTTGACTTACCATCAATACAATATTATTAAATACTTTTTACTTCTTATCTACGTCTTATGTGACAAGCGAATAGGAGATTAGCGTGTTCCATAAATTGCAACATTTGGTTACATCTTTATAAAAAACCATTTTTATTGTAATGGTTGGGAGTATTGAGCATAAAATACCTTCCTAAAAGTATTCATTTTATTATTAAAATAAAATTTTATTAGAAAAGTTCGATGCGTTATTCCACATCGACATGTATTTTTCTTGCTTCTAAGAAAATGATAAATATGTAGCCATAGCTCAATTAAAATCCATATATTTAATAGATTACATACAGAATTCAGTTTTAAATATATTCTAAATATTAAATTTATAATGAAACAAAATTTTGAAGATAAACATTACTTTTATTAAATTTGACAGGAGACATGAATATTTCCATGATTATTATATTTCAAGAAATATCATGTATATGTTAAAATAGTGCATTTCATATAAAACTACAGATAAAGTTATTCCACGTATTCAATTTATTTCTAAAAATAAATTCTATGAGAAGAATCCCATATATTGTGTATTTCTTTATGCTATATGTGTTGAATTAACATGAAAAATTATAGAATGTGGCTATAATACGTAAAATATTCAGTTTCGCAATTAAATAATGAGGTTTTTATAGCATGAAATACATTTCAATTCCATGTAGTCTTTTTATTATGGAAAATAAATGTTTGGAAGAAAATACTAATTCTTCTACGACTTATGTGACTTGGAGAGTTGCGTGTTCCTTAAATTTTACCATTTGGTTACATATTTAACATTTTCAAATTTATACAATAAAAAAAGAATAAACTCATTCTGTGTATAATGTACTGCTAAAACTTTTCCAGGTATTAATTTTGTTACGAGAAATAAGATTTAGGGAAAAGTTCTATACATTCTGTATCACCATATGTTATACTAGAATTTTTATTTGTTCGTCTTTGAAAATTAAAAAAAATGTGGCCATACATCAATAACTGTCAATTTTAAATTTGATTAATTTTTTTACATTACATAAAATGCACATCTAAATGTATTACGGGTATTCATTTAATTATAAGAAATAATTTTTTGAAGAAAAATGCCATTACATCTATTATGCCTTGCGTGAAACGGAATTGGAGATTTGCTTGTATTTTAAATTTGAACATTTTTGTACATCTATAAAAAATTTCGTAAATATAAATAAACATCACTTATAAATATTTTCATAATATTAAAATAGCTAAACGCATTTGATATAAAATCTACCTTTAAATCCATTCCAGGTATTCATTTTGTTATGAAAAATTAATTTTAGAAATGTTCCATGCATTATGATTCGTGTGACTTGTATTTTGCGAACTTCTGAATATTATAATTATGTGACAATACCTCAATAAAAATCCAGTTTGTATTTAAATAATGGGGTTTATGTAGTACTGAATGCTCTTTTAAATGCATTAAGCATATATATATATATATATATATATATATATATATATATATATATATATATATATATGAGGGATAGAGGGCATTAAATTTAAAATAATAAAATTTGAGGAAAAAAATACCATACATTCTGTATCACCTTATGTTACATGTGACATTTAATTTGTTAGCCTTTGAAAATTAAAAACATGTGTGGACGTATCTCAATAAATATTCTTTTTGATTTGACTACATATTTCAAAATTTATAATCTATATTAAAATGGTTAGGTTCATTCAGTTATAAATATAACCCTAAAACTATTCCATGAATTTATTTTATTATGAAAAATAAATTTTAGAAAAAAAAATTCTATACATAATGTTGCATGGGATTCAACAATGTAGTATTGCAAATAATGTTACCGATTCGACTTAATAAACTGATAAATTAATTATTTCCAAGAAATTCAACAATGAATTACTTTTGGAAGAAACTAGAAAAGATAGAAAAGAGTCTATGACGGAAAAATCAGATTTAATTTCAAATGCTATTCATTCTACAAAGGGGAAAAATATAAATTACGTTACACATGAATTTACGCATCATTTATTTCAAAGTGATCTTTGAATGCATTTTGAATCCTTTTTCTTAAGTTAAATGATGCAGAATATTTTGTATTTTTTTAAATGATTTTAAATATTTTAGTGTTTGAAAGTTAAATAATTTAGATCTAAGTACAGTTATGTGCCGTTTTAAGAATCTGAAAACATTACTCTACAATTTACAAAAAAATGAGCCTAAGAAATTTCTAAATTTTGAGTTTTATAAATGATATATTTTAATTACATTAAATAAGGTATTATCTTTTAATGACTAAAACTTAATGTTTGATTATACTAATTAGTGTATTAAATCAGATAATATTTTTTTAATAACTAAAAAATGAATTATTAATACTTTGACAAAAAATTTTAAATGCTAATTATAAAGAAAATTATTTGATAAACGATTAAAATTATTTTATAAAAAAGAAAGAAAGTTGTTTTGAAACCATAATGTAGTCAAAGAAAACTTACTTCATTTTTTTTACTTTCAAACATTCTGCTACTTATTTACAAACAAATAGAGTGATATCTTTTGTTGGGCTCTGGATATAGTTCAAGAAAATATATATATATATATATATATATATGATAAATCAAATTGATTTAATAGTTGGAAAAGGTTTATGGGGACTCACTCTCTTGAATATATTTAATTTATCATCAGATATATAAAAGATTCTCAAAATATTAAAAATGAATAGTTAGCCATATGAAACTATTGAAAAGAAATTTAATTTCTCATTTTATATAAAGAAAAGTTTTTTCGAATTATTTGCGTATCAAATATATAAAAAAATTAATTTAACTTTTATTTCACCGCAACAAATCCATAACCACGTGAGCTGTGTGTGAGATTTTGAACTGGCTGTCTTTTACGCACTTCGTACGAAATTGATTGTAGGCACATTACTTAAAACATTTCATGAAGACAACTGTAAGGAAGCTTATTTTTATGCTTCATCATCATATTTTTGGACTCTTCATCAACTAATGGCTTATATATATGTGTGTGTTGGACGCTTTATTAGTAAAACTATCTTTCAATCCATTAAAGTTGAATGGAGAAAAATGAAATTATTAAATTATTATATTCAGCAAGCAATATTGCATTTATGTTATGTTAAAAAGGTGCTCAGTTCCACTTAAACCCAACTAAAACTATATATATATATATATATATCTATATTTATATATATATAAATTTATGTATATATATATATAATCTCCAAATATATATATCATTGAAATTATATGGTTATATAACCATGAAAGTCTAACTCATAAAAAAATTAGAAATATAAGAAAATTAGTTTTTAGTTATTTATCCCAATAAAACAATATATAGCATATATATTTTTTAAACTAAGTTAAAGAAACTTTTCTTATAATTAGAACCTTCGATTGTCTCATTGTCCCATTTCAAATTCCTTATATTTGCATTAGGAATTCTTCTGTATTTTATCAATTTATCTGCTTTAAGGAGTTATGTTGATTATTTATCTTATTCTCTTCCTTTTTTCTCTGAAATGATATATTTCATAAAACAGCGTGGTGCTGTTAAAAAATTATGTATAGAATCAAATGTTAAATGTTTTTAATTGTTATGGATAGAAATGATTATCGTAAACAAATTTTATGTTACCTTTTACTTATTTATTTACAATCCATTTAAGAGAATTAATCAAGTATTAAGATGTAATGAAACCCCTTGATAGAATGAAGTATTGTTTCATAATTTTTTAAGTTTAATTTAAGATTTTCTTATTGATTCTGTTTTTCTGTTATAAAAATAAATATAAAATATATTTTAAAAAGTGTAAGGGATTAAAAGTGATAAATCAATTCATTTAAATAAAAATATATTACAAATTTATTTAATGTTTTGTAAGGTGTTCTAATTTATTTGTTACACATACGAGTAAATTTGAAAATATTTAAATTTATCCTTCATTTACAAAGTGCTATAAAGTAAGAGCCTTGGGAGAATAATTTTTAAAAATATAACTTTTCTAGTGAAATAGGATTTTATTTGATGATATAGAATATATCACTACTTTTTGAGTTCTTCCTCATCGTTATGATATCAATCTTCTTTTAAAAAATTTTTTAAAGGAAAAGAGACATTTTTTATGTTTTACGATCAATTTCAAAATTTTATATATTTTTTTGTTATGTTAAATATCATTTTATCTCTTAAAAGATTTTAAAATTTATTTCATAAAATTTTAAAAAAGTTTTAAACCACACTAAATGATGAAAATCTACTTTACTGTTTTTCAAACTCTCAATGAACATACATTGTGAATATTCAGATATCTATAACATTTCTTTAAGATGATATTACTAATCTCATTTAATAATTTTAAAAACCGGTGAAAGAATTTGTTTTCGAAATATAATTACGTAAATTAAGAGAAAAATTGCAAAAATTATAAATTTAAAATAACTATATATATATATATATATAGTGAGAAAAACTAAATTAAAAATGTGTTAGCAAAATATAGAATACTGTAATATTGTAATGATGTTATAGTAGCATTGCAGTTGTAACGCATAGTAAATTCTATGAAAATTTTAAATCTTGCAGTTACGGTTACAGAGGCAAAATTTCGGAAACTTCAAATGACAGTGATCTCTATTACCGAAAATCATTAATAGAGTTGATATGTTACTTGCAGCATGAAGTTCACTTGTTCAAAGCAGCATTAAAAAAATTTAAGACAACAAATAGAACACAGAAATAATATAAACCAAATAATTATTAACTTTGTCAAAAACATTCTTCAGGTGATGTTTCAAAGTAATATGTACTATGAATGCGGCAAATGGTGGACAATATTGGAACACTTACTATGAAAAAAGGACCTCCCACGTCTGATAGCATCTTTTTATCTTGACTTATTTAGATATAATTACGGATGAAATGCATGGAATTCAGATTTCCCGTATTCCCTCAGTCTGAACTCCTTTGGAATGATGTAAGAGTACCTTTTCGAAACTGAAAGGCGAATTTGTTGAATTTCCACTTAAGCCCAACTAAAACTATATATATATATATATATAGTTTTAGTTGGGTTTAAGCGAATTGATGAGATAAAGCACTATTACTATGCTTTTGTATTAAAACGTTTAACATAAGACACCACATTTGAAGGTGGTGTGACATCATCATTCATTACATTTCATAAAACAATTCGTTACTGCAATACTATCCGACATTGAAGTCGGGCTAGTGGCTGAGTGGCTAATGCTCTTGCATTTGGTTTCACAGTTCATGGGTTCGAATCTCGTTTTAGGCTTTGGTGTTTGTTGTGGGTCGGAATCTTTTTTAAGCCTGAGTTCCCGGTCTAATTTGTCCTCGGGGTCAGAGAATATAAACTTTGTGGGACAAGCAAACCAAATCAAAATCAAACTGATTTAAAAAATCCTAATTCATCTCCACGGGTATTAGATTAGATCTCCGAATATGTGTTCTATCAATCTTGATGTGTTTACCAATTACATTGATCCCCACTATTATTCGTTACCGTACATGTTTATAGAAGTACTGAGGCAGTGACCTTTTTTGAGAAATTAGAACTGAGAATGAAACTGTTTGTTATACACTAAAAAGTCACTTTTTGTTACGAAATTTTGAATCTTTTTAACGATTTAGTTTGCACTGTGTATGCAATTATTTGAATTCATGTTATCAATGAACAACTGAGTTTCGCTGATTTTGAGAAAGCTAAATGGCAGCATTTACATTCTTTACATCGAACATAAACTAATTTCTCAAAATTTGTCCCTTGATGGTTATAGCTCGCTTTCAAGTTTTGAAGAATTAGAAAAAATGTGTGTCATTGCCTTAGAGGCGATTAGACTTCTACCTGTTGTCTACATAAAATATTTTATTTCCCTACTACCACTCACCTGATTAAAAGTTGGAGGCTTGCAATGTTGGAGCACTTCCCCAGTGCTTTCAAAGGGTAACAGGTGTTCCCAAGCGAAATGAGAACTTGACTTCGTATCACTTACGTACACATTGTATAATGTTCCCTATAGCCAAGACGCTTCAGGTTTATCATCCGCAGTTGTTGTCACTTTCGGTGGTGTCTAGTGATTTTTACTTTTCTTCTTCTGCTGGGTCTTTTAATGACACAAGAACAACAACAGTAAAAAAATTTAAAACGACACGATATGGAAACATTTGTGAAACACAACGCAGTCTTGCGGATAGTAAATTTAGACAACTGCGAAACATATGTGCTTATAATGAGAATTTCTCTTGTACAGATGGACATTTGCAACTGTATCAACAGTTGGCATGAAGTTAGTAACAGGAAGGCAGCCGAAGTCAATATGGATCACTTATGAAACCAATTTTTTCATATTCATAAAGAATATTGCTTAATTTACGTAGTGTGCCATTGTGCTTGATTTCTGAGATACTATTTAATGTCTCTACGGTATTTTGTAAGCTCAGGTAAAACAACTTTACAATTTCCTCTCTGTTTATCTATAAACCCTATGTTGTTCACAGTGACATAAAACAAAATGCACAATACACATTTCCCATTTCCTGATGACTTTTATTTCATCTACTTCAGTCACGATAGTGTCTTACAACGAACCATGAAATTAAACAGGCTTTGGTCTCTTATTCTAATTTAGAAGAATAATTAATAGGCTATTTTCAGAGTCAAAGACTCAATGGGAAATCTGATATCATTAAAAAAATTGAACTGCAGCAAATTTTATTCATTAAAATTGATTTAAGTGTTCTTTTCATGCAGCTTAAGTTCTTTGAATTTTTCATGCTCTAGGTTCCATTTTAATGTTATTTATGACTTTCTATACAATAAAAGTCCATTCTATAAAGATAGAATATTATATAAAAAAATTACAACTAATATACCGTTTGAAATTTTACTACTGTATCTGTAAATGCTAATTTCTGTTTTCACATGATTTTGTATCATATATATATTACCCATTTATTAGAGTTAAAAAAAAATTCAATCATTTTTTAATTTTTTTATTTGAAGCATTTTATAACATTTTCACATTTTGTACATTAGATGATTTTGATTACAGAGAAATCCATTTTTTTAAATTTATCTCAGCTGAATCATATAACAAAATAAAATTTTGCTAAGCGATAATTTACGCAACTAGGGAGAACTCATACAAATATTAATTCAAAAGTACTTTTCAGACATGAGAATTTACACAGAATTCCTGGAAGAAATACTTTATTCCTACCAGTTAAGTGTGGAACATTGTATATTTTCTTCAGTGTAGCCTTCGATCCACGTAGCGTAAGATTCCAGCTCTTGTAAATCGTTTTACAGATAGAAGACGGCAGATGGCAACTCTTTCCAAGAAAACCGTGACTAATACTGAACTCTACAGACATCTTCCACATCATAATCATTTACCGTCTTTAAATCAATGTTTTTGTTAAAGCACGCAGTAAGTCAAAGAGTTTGAATTGCAGATTCAGTAGAAAATTTCAATATTAAAAGACTTAAAATGCAAATTTTCAATTGAAGGATATAACTATAAATAACCATCACATTAACAGTTGTTTTTATTATATATATATATTTTCTTATACAAAACATTTTCTTAAAATTCTATTTAAATATTAAGTAAGCACTGTATATATAGACTTATTTAATATTTTCATAATATATTTTAAATATAATTTTTAATATTATAAATATATATTTACTATTCAAATAATTTAAGTGCTATACAATTGATGAATTCAAAAATAATTCGTCAGGACTTTTAAAATTCTTTTTTTTCTGAAAAATCTAACTTCTTCAACTTGGGATAAGAGTATTTTGTTACACTTGACTTATTTAGTCTTTCTACTATGATTGACAGATTCATCACGAGTTCTTGAAAACTTTAATCTGTTTCATCTTTCTTCACGATTTGCATATTATTTCCTTTATCTTGAAAAAGCTTTCATTCGCTATTTCCTTTCTCCATCTAGCAAAAATCTCGAGTGGGTTTACCAAGTGTTTGTGGGGAGAATATAAAGGCTTTATCAAAAAGAAAGTTTCATTTTAGATGCAGTAATTTATGCTTCTAACTTTTGGAATATAAACCATGTTTAATATTTCCTACCAACTTAAGTTCTCACTATTTTAATTTTAAGTAAATATTTTAGTGAATAAATTTTGAAATGAAAAAAAGTTTATATATCTTTGTTTACAAAATATTTAGACCATAAGTAAGATTTACTGTTTTAAAGAAAAATATTAGAATGAAGTGTAAATTTACGTCATGCAAATGAAATGTAAATTTACTTATTTACTCGTAATTTTTCAAAGTAGTGTTTATTTTTTCTTCTCAACAAAACATGTTACAAGATAATGTATTAATATACATGAAAGCAAAATTTATTAATAATATGAAAATATGTACAAAACTTTTGTCTGCTTTTATTCACTTAATGCAAAAGTGTAGATGTATTTATAGTCATTTCACAGTCATTCTTCATCGCATTTTTTGAATTTCTAGTTAAATCTAACATTAAATCATGTTTCATAAATGAATGAAATTAATCTATTTTGAAATAATTTAATCATAAATTAGTTTCATAAACTATGTCATGTTATTCATAATTTATTAAATGAGACATCAAATGAAAAGAAAATTATGAATTTCTATCAATAGCGATATAAAATCTATAAATATAATAGAGATATAAAAGAAAGTTTGGAAAATATTTCTTAAGATAAATCATTTGACAAATATTGTTTTCTTATTTTATTTACTTATTATTAACGTTTGTATTTATTTTGTGAATACTTTTAATTTTTTATATTTTTTTCTTTCAGTTTCATCTTTAATATTATTCTGTTAGTGATTCATCAAAAATGTCTACAAAAAATTTGAGGAAATATTCTAATTTAGGAATACTTTTTAGCAACATTTAGCATGGCGATTCGGTAGCTGTTACCAAGTTGAGTCATTGTTGTTGATTGTTGAATGTATAATTACTGAGAGAGAGAGAGAGAGATTTTGTAGATGGATAATTACATATTATCTTGTGCTTATTATCCAACCATAAAGAAAGTAAGTTTTCTAAATATTTAAAAATCTAATCAATGACCTCTAAACTAGGAAGGTTTATGTGTGTTAAATATATTTAATATCAAATGTTCTGTCTTAAGGGTAGTGTATACCACAAATAAAATGTTGCTTAAGTATAAAATTGGTTATCTGTACTTATCCATTTATTAAAAAATTAACAATTAAAACGCGAGATAAACTATTTTAAATTACTTTTGTAAATTAAGATTGTACTGAAATTGCATTGTATGATGAAGTTTTAAGGCCCCAATGAGAGATGTTACTCTTTTAATTAAATACATTTACAAACTATATTATTTAAATTTGACTCAACAAATTCAAAAAATATTAAAAATGGTATCACCGATATTTTCATTATTATGTGCTAAATAATGTGCCCTTTTAAAATTAATTCGTAGAATTTTTAAAATAGCAAGTGCAATGATTTTTAACATTATAAACAGATTTTGTCCAAATACCAGGACATTCTAGGATATAACAATTCTTAATAATTAATGCCAAAGCTCATATTTAATTTGATGATTAACGAATTTAAGTTCCTATAAACTTAAATTAATAATTAAAACCTAAAAGTATGTTAAGCATTTCAAAATTTATAACTTAAGTTTTTATAAACTGATTAATAAATATTTTCAGAATTTAAGGGAAAACGTTTGAGTAGAAGAAAATTTATAAGCATTTAAATTAACAAAAAGTATTTAATAGTTTGAATTATTAATTAGATAATATCATAAATCACTTAAAAATTTGAATTTTTTAATTTTAAAAATTTTATTTAATCTGTTGTACGTTATTTAAAGAAAAGATAATTTTAAATATATCTAATTGGTTCAATAGTTTTCAGACTTTGAGATTTCTCTACTTTAGAGAAATTTGGTCAAATTAATAAAATTTTTCTTTTAACGATTTTTTTCATTCAGAAATAAATCCTTTCGAAAAACTATGATTCTAAATTTTTTGACATACCAAAGAATTTAGTTGTGGCTGCAAATTCTTTAATGTTTTTACTAATTTCACTTAAACTTTCTTAATAGCTATTTGGAAAGCGCTTACTATTTCATCTGTTTCTTTGCTTTGTTATGCTTTTGATATATACATTTCGAAATTACTTTTAGTTTCCGTCGAACCAATTTCTTAACTAATGTTATCGTTTGTTTTAACTCATTCAGAACGATAACAGTTGTTGTTAATAAATTATTTGCTATAATAAATGTAATAAATACATAATTAATACAATGTAAAAAGATTATTTAAAATAAAAATTTAGAGTAACGATACATTCCATGGCTGTATGTGTATCTACACCTGAAATTCAAGTAATTAAATTTTGCTTAGCAACTAATTGAAAAAAAATAACCTAATTTTTTTGACAAGAAGGTTTTTAAATTGCATTTTATGGATGATATACTTCTTAAAATTATTTTAATTTTTCATAATCAAAGCCAATTATAATAAATGATTATGGACAACTTATAAAATCTGTTTAATCTATTTATAAAATAAGAATCGTTAATTGTTGTTAACGATTCTTTCTTTACAATAAGAATATTGTTATATATTTTACAATATAAACCGTACTATTTTTTTTTTTAAATTACCTTTCATAATATAGATTGATAAATATAGTTCATTTTAAACAATATTTACGATATAAGAAATAAAAGCATTTAATTATTTTCCTTTCTTTGTGTTGAATGAATGTTATGTGTTTCTGAGGTACTATATATATGTATAAATTTCTCAATTCAAAACTATAAATTTCGTTATTTTAACTAATTTAGGTCTTAAAACAAATTACTTTTGAATTTGAAGTTTAAATTTAATAATTATTTTATTAAAAACAGATAGAAAAAGTTGTTTCGAACTATATTTTACGTTTTTAGCAGATTGGAAAATTTAATTTAAGTAATAAAATCAGTAGGAGGTATATTAATCATGATCATAAATCGACATATCCACCCTAATGATAATCTACATATCACCTGCTGGAGACAATTCAAAAATATTTAAATATTTCGCACTACAAGAGATAGTATTGATGGATTCTTGTTTAGAGGACATTTAGTGGATGTGCCATCATTATACTGAAAGTACGTTTTTATAATTTTGAATGTAGGACCAATCCGAAGACTCCTAGTTTTATCATAGACCTTCAGATGTATCTTTTTATTTGAAAGATATTAGAATCATGAACTTATAAATGCATTTAGATTATCATTAGTCACCATGACGGTCCTCATCTTGTAAGATTTCAAATCCTTAGTCTTCCAAATCACGAACTTGATGTATGAGCTTATCAGATTTTATGACGTATTAATATTATATCCCATCCTTTTAGTATGACAGTTTATGTCTACAGGAGCAATTCGTCCACCATTATTAGTAAGTGAAACACACGAGAATTCAATGACCGAAACTTTAAACTCTAACATATTGCAATTCAATCAAGATAATCTATCTGCAGAAAGAAATTCCACCTTCTATTGTCAGAAAGAAAGCAGTTTTTACAAATATTCATAAGTACTTTAAATTAAGAAATCTAATGCTCCACATTGGGGTGATTGATGAAAATCCACTTTAATGTTTCATCCCCAATTAGATACGTAAGCAAAATATGTTGCGAAGAGCAACTCAAGCGAACGGGATTTGAAAGAAAATAAATTATACATATTCTAGTATGTGGTACAATATCCTGAATTTTTTTTGCACCTGTGAACCAAATCACGGAGGTAAAATGGTATCATTGTGCTACAATAATTGTAATTCATTCACATGAATTTAAAGATTATTTATAATAATACTAATGGGAGAGAAAGTGTTAGATTTAAAATAAAAAAAGAAAGAACAAACAGAATAGGGTTCATTAATATTTAAGATTCAGTAACTAGCATTTGACAAATAAAAAAAAAATTGAGATTCATAAGGATTACTTTAAAATATTGAAAGTAAATAAAACTCATAACTCTATGTATAAAATCATAAATCATGCACTCTTTAACATATATTCATATTTATTTGAGTATTTAAATTTCCAAATTATCTTAAGACGTTTAGATGTCAATAAAGAATAATAATTAATTCCTTTATTTATCAATACATTTTTTTACTAGCAGTTACATAAATTGAAATCATTACACACTACGTTGCTAATACTATTAAAATAAATCTAGATATTACTGGTTATTATGTAATTCCCTAATTCCAGATTATATACAGGTAATGAATTATTAATAAAATTAAATAAGTTATAAGTATGTCAATGTGTTAAATAAAGAAATTCTAAAAAATAATTGAATACATTAATAAATTTATTAAAAAAAGTAAAGTCAAGAATAAGTTTGCTGAAGAAATAATTTCTTATTTGCTTTTATAAAATAAATTTTTTCCCAGATAAATAAGTATTAAATAATAATATATAAGAAGGAATAAAGTTTAAAACTAATGGCAATATTTTAACACATGCTTATTAATGGAAGTAAATACGTTCATTTTCATTCTAACTTTGAAACAATTAGAGATAAAGTATCTCTGTAAATCAAACGAGTAATAAATAAAATATTCTTTTTGAAGTCAATTCTTACTAAGGGTAACAAAGAAAATTTTTATTTTAGTTAATTTTTTTTCAATCTTTGCATTGTCCAAATTTGTGAAGTAAGAAGGATCGATACCATTTATAAATCGATTATGTTTGTTTAGATTATTTCTCCGATTATTTTTATGCTTCTACGAGATTCGATTAAATAACATGATTATTCTACGCCAATGTTTCACCATTTGTGCAGTTGCAAGTCAAGTCAAATGTTTCATTTCATTTTATTGTAAAAAGTTATTTATAAATAATCTTCATTTTTTTAAATTAGAAAAGATTCATTCTCATTTTTACATACATACTTTCTACCTCACTCACAGTTTACTTAAAAACTACAAATTTTCAATGCAGTAATAAACTCATTTAAAAGATAACAAAAATAAATAAACTTAATGTAAAAAATGTTAATGTATAATTAAGAAATGTAAAGGTATAATATTTAATTAATTGAAATTATGTAGTTAGGGAACTAACATGTGAAAAATTTGTATTATCATCAAGTGCAAATTTAAAAGTTACAAGTTTAAAAAATGCATTTGAACTTGACTGTGTGAAAAAAGTATTTTATTAACCATTGAAAATCTGAACATGGTTGTTGAGAGGTTGTTGTTGGTTGGGTTTTGTGGCGCAAGGTCCAAAGAGGACAAGCTGCGCCACTCCTTCTGAGAGGAATAATACAAAAAACTTAATACACACAGTACTTTCAAAATGAGAAAGGAAAATTATAGAAGTTAAAAACTTACGTAATTATACAATACGTTCAAAATAATTTTTTTTAAAGCTTTATAGAGATTTTCGTGTTTGAATTTTGGTTCAATCCCACCCCAGTACTGTGAGATTCAAAATGAGAAAGGAAACTTATAGAAGTAAAAACTTACTTAATATACAGTACGTTCTAAATGAGAAAATAAAATAATAGTAATATAAAATTACTAAATTACGTGAATTCAATCTTATTTATTGCAACAACTTAAACTATTATGACACTTTGAATTGCACAAGAGGCCTTTTCTTTTACATCTGCATTTATTAGAGGAACACTTCCTTTTGCAATGACAGCGTGTATAGCCTTGCTCACCGCTTCTCGAATTAGCTGCAGCTGCTTCTCTCAGCGAAATTTCTTGAAAAGAAATCTTATCTATGGAAAGGAGCTTTTCTTTATAAATTTCGAACTGATAAAGTGTGTATTTTTGTTTGAGGGTACCATTTTCATTCGCAAGTTTATAGAAGCCGGAGTCTTCTATTTCAACAACAATCGATATCACATTTCGGTTATCTGTATGACCACGGTCGTCATCAGGGAATTCTGTTCCTACAGTATCACCAATTTGAGCAAGAAGAAATTGATTATATGAAGCTCGCAGCATTTTTGTTGCTTGCAGTAGAAGATTCTCTTTCGCAGCCACTCTTTTTATAGAAATTAACTTTTGTTTTTCATTCAGAACTTGATGTGAAGACGTGGTAGATTGCAGGTCCTATTCAATATTTTTCTTTGGAATTTGGTTTTTGGTTTGACTACCACTCAAATTTTTTTCAGTTACCGCTCAAATGTTTTTCAGTTACCGCTTAAATTTTTTTCAGTTACCACTCAAATTTTTTTCAGCTACAGCTCAAATTTTTTTCCGAAGTACTACTAGTTTCTTCAAGCTGTTCTTCGGTTTCAAAAGTATTGGTGATTTCTTCAAGTTGTTCCTCAGTTTCAATACTTGCGCTTTGTTCGCTAGGCCAAAAAAGACGATGTTATGCCTCTTTTCGCTTTAATGCCAAACATGGCTTCATAAGGACTTTAGCGTATTCCTTCGTGATATGTAGTGTTCTTGGCAAGTTGAACAAAGGGTGAACCTTCAGAACATTTATTTGTATTGTTTTCGTTTATCCATGCAATTAGCATATTCTGTATATTCTGATTGGCCCTTTCAACTGAGCCTTGTGTTTGACTGTGAGGAGGATTTCCATGAACTATCTTAACATGTTTCCACATAGCGTATATTTCGGATATGACTTGATTACTGAATTCTCTACCATTATCTAATTGCAATATTGTTGGAGCACCAAATGTTAAAAATATTGGAAGAACTTGATCATTGGTTTCACAACAATACTTTTCTTAAATGCACTGTTTCATTTAATACTGTTTGCATAGATTTAAATACAACATTACAACTTCATATGTAATATTTTTGTATTTATTTTGCAACTCTTTAAGCATACATGTTCTTTCTCCATGGCCTATCCTGGTGTGAGCTTCATATAGTATACTGAACAATTCCTCACAGGTAACATAATACTGTATATTCGTTTCTCCTGGTTTTAATGGTACAATTAACTTCTCTTCATCATTAATTTTTAAAACTTCAAAAAGTTTTAGTCATCTGTAATCAAAAGGTGTGTTGCACTTAGTTTTAGCAGAAACCCCTTCAAAAAGTATTTTAGAGTACTTGTCTCGAGAAAAATATAAGCAATTGTATTCTCGTTTACCCGCAATTAATACATTTAACTCTTCAAGAAAAAGATCACGATTCACTGCAGTATCCATTTTGTATAAATCAGTAAATCAGAAAAATTTAAGAAATCTTTGCCCTCACCATCGAACCTTGCATATGCATAAAACTCACAAAGCTGACTGACTCCACTAACACAAAAGATTTGGCTGGAAACAGCCAGTCGCCAGGATTTGGCGGGAGACTCCACCAGAATAAAGGATTTTGCGGATTTGTCTGTCGGCTCTTTTCTTTTCGACATTTTTTTAATTATTTTCAATATTTTTTATATGCTTTTTTCAAATTATCTTGTGAAATTCTTTTCTTATACGAAATAAATTTAATTCAAAATATCTTTCCAGAAGAGTAATATATATTTTATTATTTTAATGAAGATAAGTGTTCTCGTAAATACATGAAGGAAACATAATTAATTATTTTCATAATTTATTGTATTCAGCCCTAATATATAGGGAAAGCAATAAAATTTAGCAATGTTTTATAACATCATCAAACATACATTGAACTTTATATCATTTTCTATTAAATGTTATGTTTTATTTTATTGGAAAAGTGTCAACATTTATGTAAATTTAAAATAGGTTAGTTTTTGTATGTTAAGCTCAAGTAACAAAATAACTTACGTATTTCTTATACTTTAATAATTAAATATATAAAATCTTAAAGATATTTTCTTTTGAAAATTTTCATTTGAGAAAGGCAAAGTATTTAAAACCGTTGAATGTAAGCGTTGAGAATATAATGGGAATATCAAGTAAATATAAGCAAGAAATTTATTGACATAATTATTATCATGTTGGAATATTTCTATAAGTCCTCATTACTTTGAAATTTTTATGATTTTTTTGAATTTCTTAGTTTTGAAATGCGTTGCAAATTTACTAATTGTTTTACGTTTATTTAATAAATTATAGTGCAATAAGCTATATAAATAATAACAAATTGAACATTGATAACCATTGCATTGAACCTCATAATTCCTTTATTAAAACTTTGCCTGAAAAAAAATTATTATAATCTCCTTTTACCAATTATTTCTTTCATTTTCTTTCATCTAATTTCACCAACTTCTTTAAATTTATTGATCATCCGAGAAATCAAATAAATAAATAGTTAATATTCAAACCTTGCATTAAAAAATGTAATGTTGGAATTACCATAAAATGATGTATCAGTTTCTTTTTTATTCTTTTAGGTTAGTATCTTCTTGATCTGATCGAATATAATAAAATGTGTCCGAATGTTTTTTGAAAAATGAAATGCTCAGAAATAGTATTAAAGTTTAAACTTTCAAGAATATTTACTGAAAACTCTGTATCTATCTCTTCCTTGCCCATATTGTGCCTGGATTTATTACCTTGAAAATTCTGGTTAGGAAAAACACATTTCGCTTATTATTATTTGGCAAAAATACTTGAATATTCAAGTCGTGAAAATTAAATTTCTTTTACCTTAAGATTTTTTTCCCATGTGTGCATTTGAATGGACCTTTTGTCACCAACTAATATAAAACTTTGGGAAGGAAAAATACGAATATCGAAATCCAACATTACTTTGTTATTTTTTTTTTATTCAGTGTGACTTTATTGGTTTATTGATGCTTCCAAAAGTAAGTGAGGCCGAGAAATAAATGATGGTAGAGTAGGAAATGAATGCAATTCACAAATATCTGACATATTGGAGAAAAAGAAGAATGTTTAATTAAGTAAACTCTTTCAGCAAGACATCGCTTCATTAACACCCCTGATCGCTTTTGTGTATAATAAATCATATAAACTTAATTAAATCTGTGAAAAAACTCCACAAAGTTTGTTAACTTAAAGATATTCATCAGTAGAAATTTTATTCTTCATTTATAAATCTTATTTTCCAGTTTCTCTAAAGCTCCAAAATTGAAATAACTGTTTACATTTTATAACCAGTTTTTATACTTGGCTCTTATTTTCATTACTTAACATTTTTAAAAATATTGTGAAATAAACATTTTTCTCATAATTTAACTTTAAGGCTAATTATATAAAAATATTATATTATAGTTTAAAAAAAAGATGTTATTTTGCACATAGATTACTTGTTAATATGAGAAAAAGCTTATTCTTTTTTCTATATTTTCAAGTGCATAATTATTTAGAAGTTTTAAAAAAGTATTGTTGAAAGTTTGATACTTGTCGACAATGTTATATCTAAAAAAATTTCGTTTGAAAGGATTTGAGACAAAGCCTTTAATATATCATACTTGCGTGATGTTTAAAAAATTATGGATTTTAATTTTTTGTTTTTGAGTCTTTTTACTATAGTTTTATTTCAAATTTATCGTGTTACAAAAATACTTATAAATAATATCTAATGGATTTTTCTTGTCGAATGGAAATTTATCGAAAAATTTTTAAGTATAAGGTTCGTATAGAATAATGAAGTTCGTAACAATGATGCAGAAAAGATTTTGCTGTTTTGGTGAAAGGAAATTTAAGCAAAGAAAATGTTAAACGATTCTTTTTATTCTCACAAAAAAATAAAATATCTTTAGCATTAAATATAATCAAAGTTTTGAACTGAGTTTAATGATTAAGTTTTCTAGATTCTTGTGGTACTTACTCTTTAAACTTTTGTACGAATGTTTAATTATTTATTTTTATAAGACATATGAAAAGATTATTTCGCATTACTTCTTCATTATAATGATATTACAAATAACTCTAAATATTCTTCTCAGAAATAATACAATTTAAATCTTTTCAAATTTAGTTCCTTTAATTTTTGAAAATAAATATTCCTAAACTTTAAATAATCATTTTTTTTAAATATTCAATTACCATATTCCAATTTATTGAATATTTATAAAACAAACGACTAAACATTTTGATCTCCTTTAGATACATTCAGTAATAAGGGCTTATCTTGAGCTATGGTTTTGAATGCAAATCTGAAGAAAACAGTAACGGATATTCATAAAAACTAAATTTATATTGATTATGTTAACAATTAAATCCAGGTATTTACGCATCAATTATTAGTATTTAAATTATTATTATCATCTATATATTAGTTGAATCAACAAAAAATATTAGAATACTAGAAACAGAATTATTTATGCATAATGAAATTAAGTTATTTGTTCACATATTTATACCAAGAAGAGATATTTTCATCGAAAGATTTTAAAAGTATTCCTTCCCATGCAAATTTTAAAAAACAGACAAATTTTCATCAAAGAATAAGAAATATTTAATAACAATAAAAACGAATTTTAAAACATATAAAATTGTTTTATTTTAAAAAAATGCAATCGTGCTAAAAGAAATTCATCCATGCTATAAAGAGTAGTTTCTCAATGACATTCATATACAAAAGACTAGAAAACCGATAATTTTCCTACTATAAAAAAATGGCAGACGCATCAATGGCATATTGTGATGAAATTTACATAAATAAAACTGGATAAAATCAAATAAAAATAAATATAGTCTGGAAAGTTCCAGACAAAATCTTTCTCATACAAAATAAGTGAGGCATGAAATAAATATGTCGCAGAAAAATATTCTGCAGAGAGGAATATAGGAAAATACACAATTTGCTCGAGAAAAATATATTGCTTATTTGGCGTACTTATATCTGAATACTCACCAAATGTAACTCATCAATTTTTGGTCATTCAGTTGAAACTAAATTTTCCTTCTGGATACTTTGTAGTCTGAATAACTTTGGATTTCTGAACATAACATACTTTTTATCAAAATTGATTGATTGATTCCCCAAAATCACAAAAGTATCAATAGACTCTTTATTGAATTTTAATATCTTTATTACTTTTCATTCAATATCTTTATACTATATCATTCCTTACTATATCATCACTTACCAAATATAATGTATTAAAACTTTTATTTGTCTTTCAATTAAAACTAAATTTGCTTTACTTGCTTTTTGTGGTACTTTTGGAATATAATATGATCTTTATTGAAATTGATAATTTTCTATGCTCAAAATTTTAAAAATTGATTTATATCTTTATTGAATATTAATCTTTTGAAAATACCACGTATAATATTTTTAGTTTATGGAATAATTTGGAAACTTAGGAATTTTTTAGAAATAGATTAGGAGGCTTAAAGGTTTTTTTTTATGGAGATATTGTAGAAGTTCGTAATTAGATGTCATCTAAATATACCGGCTTTAGACTAAATAGCTCTTCAATACGAAAATTACATTGAAGTCGGAGAATCATGTGGTTCAATATAGATATTGCATTTTCTCTTTATGTTCTTCCATCTGGACAACTCATATGTCAATAAAGGAAATAAGTATCATGTTGAAAAATTCCATCGCCTGTAGGAAATAAATTTGCATCAAAGGATGGATTCAGGAGTTAAGACTTCTCTGTACTTATCTCCAGTGATAATTCATCTGAGGATAGTGATTGGGCCTGCAAGAAACTACATATCGTCTGTCCAAGTTCTCTCTGATGCTTGTCGTTTGGAAAGATACAATCATGCCTATACGCTTATGTAAATATTCTCTGAAATGCATCCGTCCGATGATTTGAAAAAGTGAAATATGGTCTATCTGGTTGGAGAACTGTCTTCCATTTATCAATGGACCAGGTCTTTAGAATTTGTGGCACTACTATATAGGATGTTTAGCATTAGAATCGGTGGCTAATGTAGTTGGGATTTCTCCTCTGTTGTAAATCTTTCAATTATGAAAATGATTCGTAAGTTAAATTATTGTGACTATGTAGAATATAGATTCTATTGAAGATTTGTAGTTATTTTGGATAAAGTTGTCTTCATTTTTAAGATTACAATGCTCTTCATACATTCGACAATATCAGAGAAAATTCAGCTTCTTTTGTACACTCTTTCCTTAGATATATTTGTTTTGCATCTCCTTTTGTACACTGTTGTGACTTTAGACCCCAGACTTTTACAAAGACAAAAATCTATTATGTTTTGGCTTTACTTTACTTTTTCGGTTTACGGTTAAGGAAAGGATTTCAGAAATAATCTAAAATCAATACATATACAGAGAGAAGATTAATATCTACTACCAACAGCTCTTTTAAACTCTTTGGATGTTAAGTTAGTGACCTATATTCAACTTAAATATCAACATAGTTCAAAATCTATACTAAATAATCATTTTTAACAATAATTAAAAATATTGGAGATCATTTTCATGCCATGATAATTAAAAATAAATTAATTGTATTGAAAAATATTCATTAAAATTTAAAGTATATTTGTCATATAATCCCTCATGGAAATTACTGAATTTGATGCTTCTTTGGGTGGATATCTTGGTTTATCTGGAAAACGTAGTTTTTTTATTCTGTCATAGAGATCAAGTACATTAAAAAATATGAAGAAAATTCTATTTTGATGATTCTAGTATTTACGTCATGTCATGATAAACAAGCTTTGGACTCAATGTTGTGGTCTACGTTAAAGGAAGCAATGCAGAACACTCAATATCCTTCTTAACTGATCAAAATAATATTTAGTCGACTCTCAGATAGAAGATTTGTGTAAATTTGTGATCATGGAATAAGTTTTATGGATTTCTCCTTCATTGAGATACATGAGAAACACAAATTGTCAATAAAATGACTTCCTAAGAAGCCACATATTGTCGTACGTTATCATTCAGCTTTTAAGATGTTAACTATGTAGCGTTAATTGCACGCGCTCAATATAATTACTAGATTGCGTTTTTTGCTGTAATGTGTTATGAATTCCTTCACAGCAATTGTTAAATAACGGAGATGGTTTCACTTCTTTTTCTAGTTATATTGCTGTCGTCGGTATTAGTGTATTTGATTTTATAGAGATCGAATGTAAATAACTATCGTATTAGACTCTTCGACGCCAGAATAAATCCTACTATATAAGTGAAATTCACCCTGAAAACTATATATGGAAAATATGAGTTAAAAAATAGCTTTCAGGCATCATACAGTCTGATCACCTGATGTCGATTCCCTAAATTTTGCAAATGTGTAAAATATTATAAAGTACAAATATTCGTGGAGGAATTTCAAAATATATATTAGTTGCTCATATGAGTTAAAAATCAAGTTTTGAATTATTTTTTTTAGAGTAACAATTAGTTTTATTGGTAATTTATAATATATTTATTGAAAATTAATATTATAGCGACTATAGTAAATAAACATAATTTAAAAAGCATTTCATGTTATCAGACAGATATAGACAGCATATAAGACATTATTTGAAATAAGTAGGCCAGAAACTTTAATTTACGTTGCTATTTTTTACACTCCGGCTGTTTTAACGTTGTTTTATAAATGATTTCAGAATTAATTTAGAAACGTGGGTTAGATTATTATTGTAGCAATTTCAAAGTCAGTTGAAAGTTAAGGGAGACTACAATGCTGCAAATGCGTTTACAACTATCATAGATTTAAATCACGAGTTAAATCACATAAATGATTTAAAAATATCTTTTATGAAGACTATTCAATGGAAGGCTCATCAATACTTTTTTGCGCCCAAGAACTAACATCAGAATGTCTCTGATCTTTGTAACTGACAAAATTTCAAATTATTGAATTTTTTTATTTCTTTATATAAATGTAATGGAGTAAATATTTGAGATACTTTACAAAAGGTGCAAATTTTAGATAAGAAATAAGACAATTCTGAGACGTCATATAGTGAATATCAAAAGCATTGAAAGATATTAAATAACAATGTGATAGCTCACAGATTTCAATTTTGGAAACTCTTTTTTCATTATACTATCTCTGATAAGATTTTTCATTTTTATTGAGGAATAATCACTTGTCTCAAAGGGTAAAAAGCAAAAGAGTTTTAAACTCCCATACCATTATATAATACACAAAAAAACATGGGTTAACAGAAAACATTATTTTTCTTTGATGTAGTATCATATCTGACGATATAATACTGCTGAAAGGAGCACTTCTAAATTTCAGTATCTTATTGAATTTGATATCATGCAAAAAACTGGTTGAAATTCAAGGTTTTGATAAATATTTTTAATCATGCATTGTGTATTTGTTTAACATATAGAAATTTCATCTATCATTAGATTTATCACCACAAAGCTAGTGAAGTGTTTAAGGAAAAATTGAATTAATCAAGTTAACAGATTCGAATACATCAAATAGAACATAATTAATTTCGAATATTTAAAGTCTGCTAATAGCATGATCTTATATTTTTGTAAAATGATAAAATTCTGCCTTTTAAAATATTGATAATATCCCATAAATATGGAAAATTTAAAAATATTTCAATTTTTTACGCAAATCATCATAAAATAATTCATTGAATTTAGTGTTAAATGCTTATTAATAAAATGATAAATCAAAGGAAATGATTATTAAGACATGTTAAAATGAAATTTTGATATTATTTTAAAATAAACACTAATCATTAAAATATTCCTAAATTGATATGTTACAAATATTTGATAAAAAATGTTACTCAAACAACTAAAAAGATTTACAAACTAGTTAATTGGAAATACTCTGACAACATGCTATAGTTTAAGTTAATTAAAGTTCTTGAATTTTAAGCAGATTCTCATGAATAAATATTTTCTACTCATGAATAGCTAAGCAGAAACAAGTAGTTAAATATTTTCTATTAAAATTCGTTTGGAGAAGACGTCAGAAACTAATTTAAAAAAAATGATAACAAAGAAATGAATCCAAAAGTAATAGATAATTTTATTTTTAACAAATTAGAGCTTATTCAAAAGATTGAACAAACTTAAAAATATAATTTTTAAGGTAAAATATATTTGAAAATATATTATACCATGTAAAATTTTTAAATAAAGCAAAATTTAACAAATGAATTTTAGAATTTTAAAGTCTCTCGAAGATATTCTTAAAAGTTATCATTAAAACTGACTTTAGTGAAATGATAAAATATTTTAAAAAATATGAATAATCAAAAACTGATTGAATTGAAAACTATTTTATGTTATCCTCACTATTTAACAACTTTTTTATTTCTAATGCCTGGCTGCTAGCAAGATTTTAACCTTTGAGCATTACAAGCGGTGGAAGTGATGGCAACTTATATAGCGTGCCATCGTTTTCTTGAAATTCGGAGAGTCATCATAATTTAGAAACAGAGACCGATCACAAGATCCACAGACATTGCCTGCTATTCCTAAAGGTATCATTTCACATGAAGGAAAGTGAGACTACGGTATATTTAACTGATAAATTTAATGGCGACCATGCCGCAGCCACCTTTAGTGAAAACGACAAATCTTCCACCTTCTGATAACGAGAATGAATGCCCTAACCGTGGTCTTATTCTTTAAAACTAGTTCCTAAAAATTTCAGATTTTAAAATTTGATAGCTTGTTGTGTTATTAGTACGCTATAATAGCTCCAAATTTCTTCAGAAGAGTTCTAATGGGCTTACCTTTTAATTAGGATACTTTCAAATTATCTATTATTTCTGCTGCTTTTTATGTTTTTGAAGCATCTGCTGATGTTTGATGGATGTATCTATCTCTATTTCAAACGAAGTCATCTCGGTTAACGGTCTAAAAATAAAATAATCATCTTCTAATATCAGAGTGAAATGATATAACGTGGCATTTTTTGAATCTTTTCGATACGGGATTGGTTTCTGCTTAAAGTCAAATATTTATATTTAAGAATCTTTTGCTCACACTGATTATAAAATTATTTATAAAATATTGTATACAATTGTTACTGTCAGTTGTAATTAATCAGGTAAAAGGAATCAGATATTTCATTTTCATTTTTTTCATTTTTATTCATGTTCAATTTTTTTACTTCAATAGTGTGTATTTTGACACATACTGTACATTTTTAACTGAGAATTTAATGTAAATATAGTGAGAAAATCGGTGTGATTATACTTATTGGTCAGTACAATAAAATGATTGATTTCATTTATATATTGACTGACTTTTGGAAAAAAAAATAGCTTTTGTTTGAATTTGTTGACAAGTGTTTTGAAAAATCTTCCTATTATTCTGACAAATATTTTGTTTCAACTATGAAAACTAACAAAGAAGGATAAAGGAAGAGAAATGGATGCTGACTTTTAATAATCTAAAGAATATTGGATGCAGGTTTTTGCAAATATTGTACACTTATTGTAAGTGATGTTCCCCTTTACAGCCATTTACGTCATCAACAAATCATTTTACAAACTTAGAATATTGCATGCAAATTTAGAAAAATATTGGGGACCATAACCTAAACAATTAGATTCATTTTAGTTGACTAAAAATTTTATCTTAATGAGTCAAATGACATAAAAATTGATCAATTAAATCACAGATTTATGTTTTTATTCTGTAAAGTAGCATAAACTCAGCGTTAATTGTAAATTTAGATAATAACCGTGTAAGTAAAATAATCGTAATTTAATAACAAATATTGGCTAATGACAATTTATAAAAGTAATTTGAAAAGTTCATTAAATGCATTAGATTCATTACGGTTTACACAGAAAACTGAATATTTTTAATGGATTTATTCGAAAATATCTATAGATTATAATAAGTTCTTATGGTAATTTATTTTTCTTTGGTTAGAATTATCAACACATGAAACAAGAGGCTTTAGTGTTAATCCTCTTCTTACGAGAATTGCTTGACTATAAAAACGGACGTTAATAGCCTTGAAGAATTAAATAACATTTTCATGTCAGTTAGTAGCTTAGTTTCTTAATACGATGGATGTTCCAATTTAGTAAGGATTAGCTTCTTTAAAGCCGGCAGGAAATCTACAAATAATGTTGAAATTTTTGCTTCCTGGATAGATTTAGAAACAGGGGAAGCAAAAGAAATTAATGTATTTTTGCATGTATTTTCTCAGAGTACTAATACTTTAAAGAATAATAATTTATAAGTTCTAATAATTTAAAGTCTTCAAGATTCACAAGATGACAGAAAAATTAAACTAATGCTTAATTAAAATCTTGAATTACCTACAGAGTCGCTTAAATATTGTGAATAATGTATGTTTTTAATGATAATGTGAAAAAAAAATCAAGTTATGCATTTACAATTTTATTTTGAATTTTGACATTTAAATTTACATTAATAAATCTAATACTAGAACATTTTTAAAGAGATTAATACATGAAATGATTAATAAATATTCTAAAATTAGCAGAAAAATAATTGTGAATGCATATAATGAAGAAAAATTATCTTGAACGTTTCGAGCCGTTATCTTTATTAAATTTATAGCTAATTCAATTGTTGAATGCTCTAATTCTCTGTTGGAATTATTTGAAGGATGTGTGTTATACAATAAATACATAATTTAAGATATTAGGATTAATGTATTGTTCGCATAATTCTAATCGAAAATTAAAAACTGGCATTAGTTTTGGTAAAGTTTAAGAATAAATGACATAAACGTTAATATCCTTTAGAAACAGCAATATACACATTTGACAGTATTATTATGATATTTATATTTACAACCTAAAATGAGTCACTTTTAAGTATTTATTATAATGCAAAAAACGAATAAAAATATATAAAAAGTTTAAACTGTAACAATTTAGAAGTGTTTTATATAATAATGTGAATAGTATTTATAATTAATTATTTGTTTTGTAGGAAAAATATTCATGTAAAAAATAATTTGATTATAAAATTTGACCAATTTAATAGATGCAAGCTCAATTTTTCTTAGCAAGGGTTTTTTTTTCGAATTTGAAAGATAATGTGAAATGAAATTTTTTTAATTGCACTAAATTTAAAAATGATAAAAATTTCTAGTCAATGACAAAAATCATCAATTTTCAGCGGAGCACATCATTTTGATAATATATCAAAAGCGTTGGTTAAGGACGGAATTTATCATTTTTTTGTAAATGATGTTTGCTGCTTACAGTGAAAAGAAATGTGAGTATAAAAATATATTTAAAGTCACCAATCGGTTCAGTAAACAGAAATATGATAGAAAACTAAAGTTAGCGGCATCTTATTCTACATGTGAAAGTACATGAAGGACAATTTGGCTTAGATCATACCTATTTTTTAAAAGAGCAACTCATCATTCATTTAGCTTTTTGAATGGATTTGCAAACCATCAACGAGCCCATGTAGTTAACATTGGATGTTCTGTCCGTTGAGTCAAAAATAAATTTAACAGAGTTTCATTCTTATAATTTTCTATGATTAATAAAAAGGTTTTGGAATAGTTTTTTAAACCTTTCATTTAGAACTTTTGCAGTGAAAATAGAAAGTAATCAAATTTAAAATTTTAAAGATTTAAATATTAGAACCACATCATGAAATGTGCAAAATGGTAATAATTGCTTAAGAGAATTCGGTATAGTAAATTTTTAGCCATGCTAATTTCTTCCTTAGACGTTAATTATAATTAGCATGAATATGGATCTCAGACATAAAAACAAATTTTATTTATCTTTTCTATTATCAATAGAATTAAAAAATGGTAGGTATTTACAAATTATTTCTGCTAAATCAGTCATAAAATTCTTTCTGAAATAAAGGATCTGATTATTAAAAATGTATTAATACAATATAAAAATAGTTTTATTTTCTAAGGTACTTATTTAGCAAAAATATATAATTATATGACAAATTTTTACTGTGTTTAGCTACTTAAATCGTCTCAAGATATTCTCAAACTATCATCAATATTTTATGTTATATTTAATATTTTTATAATTGTCTTGTCACTTTTATTTTTGTTACTTTAAACTAAAGCTGATAATATTGTAATAGAATTATACAATAACTTTAGTTCTAAGGTTTTTCTATTTCACATAAAAATTATTTCATTTAAAATGCATTAATAATCAATAAAATAAATACAAAATAGTAAATAAATAAATGATATTGTAAGAAGTAATTCATTAAGGAAATAATGGCATCAATTTTTTTCAATTTGGTTTTAATATTTAATTAAATTGTTTAACTACTTAATTAGAAATAGCTTCATAAAAAGGTTTTTGTCATTACATTTGTTATTCTTACTTAAATATATTCTTACTGAAGCCCCAAAGTCAATTCTTGATCATATAAGGCGTACTTCCATGCTAGCGAAATTCATCTAGCAGAAACGGTTATGAAATGTTCTTGTCACTTGGTTAACTACAGAAATTTCCTCCCTAGTAATATCCGAATATGGAACGTTTTATATGAGAATTGCTCTCAAGAAGCATTTCATAGCGGATATACAAATGCTTTTCAACAGAATTTATCTGCAAGATTAACCATTAAGTGATTGCGGTTATGGACTATTAAGCCTCTGGACTTCTACTACTCTGTAGCGAATGTGTTATTATTGCTGATAGCAATTTTGAATGACAAATAGCTTCTTATGATCATTGTCATTGAAATATTTTCAAGTAGGATAAGTAATACTTGATAAGATATTGTATATTGTAATAATGAAAAACAGTTTGCGCTTTTTATATTCATAAAGACAAGAAACATTGAATAATTTCTTTAATTATGAATTCTGCTAATAAAATATACTCAGTAATAAATTTTTAATAAATTATTTTCAGTGAATCATGAACATCATTGAATAAAATAAAAAACTCCTTTTTGTCATTGCTTATATTTTACTTAAAAGTAATCTTGAACATAAATTAAAAAAAAAAATTATATCAATGGATTTTTCTTTATCATATTAAGTATTTGTTAGAAAAAGGACTGATTTTTTTTCTTCTTTCTTAAATTTTTTGTGATGTTAACTAATCAGTAACTCGTAAACAATAGATCTTTTATTCATTAGGGAGATGTCTTCTTCTTTATTTTTTTTGTAATACATCTCCGAAATTTGCACATAATACCATGTCCTTTTTGACTCTCTACGGAGGTCAAGGTTAAATTTTTGCATTCACCTTCTTTCCCTCATAGCATTATACAAACGAGCAAAAGTTCTAAATACCATGCAAAAAGCAAAGTATCTAACCAGTTTCTTCGCTTTTAAACATTTTCTGTACTATACTCAAACTCCTTTGTTATGCAAATGGCAGTTACAAGCATGGTTATATCATCAGGATGCATTCAACTTTTGTATCAAAATACCCCCATCAATTCTTTTTCATAATTTCTACTTGTAAAAATCAGGGAATTTCTTAGATTCTTCATTAGACAAAGATAAAGTTAATAAAAAGTTAATAAAAAAATTTTAAAAAATCAAGATTTTATCTCATATTATGTCAATAATAGTTAGAGACATTTTGTTTCATTTAGAGGAATATAATTTTATCATTTGGCTATTATGAATATTCATGTCATCGCAACACTGACAACTTAAAAATATATATGAAGAATTTAGTCTTTACAATTCAGTGCATAATAATTAAATATCATGTCTGATTAATTTATTGCGTTTGATTTCGATTAAAGGAAAAGTTTCTCACACACAAAAAGAGATTTGCTCTACGATCAGAACACAATTTTCCAAACCATTATTGAAATAGATTAGTTGTGTTAAAACAAAGCATAGGCTAAATTTGAATGGACTCTGGCTTAATTTGTAAGGTTCAATTAGATGTCAATTGAAGGAGTGTTCGACATATGAAGGTATCATTTTCATCTATACTTCCATGACAGTTAGACATTTTCGATTAATAAAATGATAGAAAAACTTTTTACTACTCTTATAATAGGAAAGTATCTTTCAAAAAAGCAATGGCAAATAATAAGGCATACTTATCTTCTTAAGCAGTTTTTCTTGAGTTTCAACTATTTATACCAGCTTTCACTCAGGCATTTGCAACTAAATAAATTTTTTCATTTGCTTATTGATATTTTTTTAAAAACTATATATTGCCAAAAATATATACTGGTTGCAAATATATATTAAGTTACATGACAGGAATAACTTTTAACAAAAAATTTGTATGATTAAATTTTAACTAATATATGAATAATTAGTATTTCAGTAGCAGAATTTTCTAGTAATTTTCTAGACTTGATCATTACAGCAATGAGTGTTACTTGGAAATCATGGAAAAAACTTAAATTGGGTCAGTGGATACAACAGAAGTGATTGAGTGTCAATTAAAATGAGTTAAATTATGTGTCTTCTATCTTTAACATTTAACAAAAAGAAGAATGCTGAATAGATGAAGAAAATCGGCATGGTACATCCAAATCCAAAAATATTTATGATAACACTCCGGAAATATAAAGTTGATTGTTTTTAAATTGTTGTGAATGTTTTTTGATTCAATCAACATTAATATATTATATCCAGGAAATGTGCATGGATTATTTGAATGTACATGAATTATTTGAAATGTACATGAATTAATTAAAATAAATATCAGTAAACTAATTCGAACAATTTATTGCAAAAATAAATGTGATTTAAGTTACTTGTTTATTTTAAAATGTTTTGTGGATTTTTGAAATTTTTAAAGACAGAAAACTTTACAGAAATTTTGAATTATGTAAGTTAAATAGAATCTATCAGAGATCACGATTTCTTTAGTGATCAATATTGCGACACCACTGTTATAAATCAATTATTTTTAAATGTATCTGTTCAGATAATGTTTCATATTTAGCTTAAATCAGATTTAGATTCACTGCCTGCTGTTTATGGGAGCGATGACCTCTGTTCAAAGTCATGTTGTGCAATAGAATGTAATCTCAATTTTATGCATAGTTTAACAATTTAGTATTTAAAAAAAATATTAATACTTAATGTTCACTGTTTGATAATGGTTCATAGAAATAGACGCTTGCTTGATTTACGAATAAGATGTAAAAAAAAAAACTAGAGTGATAACTCTCGCAGTGTCTGTAATTATTCATCATCGAAATAATCCAATCTTATTTACAAAATTATTATTCACAAGTAGAGAAAAATAGATGTATAAAAAGTGTCTCATTTCATATAAAAGCATATTTTAATGCATTGGTTATGGAAATAGAAATACATAACAAAGGTATGTCATTGAAAAAAATAGCGTTCATATAGAAAGAGGGAATAGCACTTAAACAGTTTTCTTTCTCATATTTTATCTTTAATTTGTTTTACCGCAAATATCATTATCTCCAGAATGAAGTAAAACAATTTTTATACAGGTCAAGAGCCTACACTGTGTTCGAGTACATGCTAGGAAATTCTTGATTTACTTTTAGTATTGCGGTTGCTAGAAATCCTTCTCTTTTCAAGTTAAGTTTCATTTAAAACAGAATCCGAGTAAATCCACTCAAGAGAATAACGCTGTGTGCATCACGAATATTTTCTCCTGTTGCATTCCTCTTCATTGATATTATTCTAAAGAGACTATATTGATAAATGGCTGTCACAGGAAACTAAACTTAATTCTATATGATTAATACTCTTTCTTTGGAAGAATTTGAAATTGTACATTGGGAGAACTTCACACGGATAAGAATGCAGACAGAGAAAACATTTATATATCCTCTTGAATAAATGCACAGTGCTGTTATTTAGCAATTTATAACTTTGGAAGCAGATAATAAGTCTTATTAAAGTTTGTATATGAAGCAATGCTTTTTTTTAATATTTTATTTTTCTTATTATTGGTAATTTATTTGAACTAATACCGAAGACGAAAGAGGTATTCTACTAATAAAACCACAATCAAAGTTTTGGCTTTTTTATCAATGAAAATATTTTTGACAGTTTAAAAATGTAGTAATTATATATAATAATTTGTACAAAATAATTCATCTGAAAATAAGTCATTTCTTTATATTTAAGTGTTGGTTCCAAATCAATGGAATAAGAAAGGAATGAACTCCATTGTTGATCTTTTATTGTAAATTTAATACTAGAAACAATATTAAGCTTCAAATATGATTGCTAACATTGATATAGTCAACACAGTGGAACTAAATTGTTGCTTGTAAAGGGTATTTCTAAAGCTTTAACTATTCAACAATGCTTAGTTAAAATTTTAGCTTGAATGCAAATGGATTCAGTATAAGATAATTTCAAAGATGCTATATATCCTAACTCAAGTAAGAATCTCCATGTTACATTTTGTGAAGGATTAGAAATCTCCCCTTATTTTAAAGGTGAAATCTTAAGTATTTCAGAAAAATACGTGAAAATACATGGATATGACATTTTTTTTAGAAAATACTATAAAAACTGAAGATCTTGGTGAGCATATAGATGAAAACAAAGTTTATGTTAACAGTACAAATGACGAAGATGTGAAAAATTCTTCAAAAGCCTCTTTCTCAGATCGAATGAATACTTTTTTCTCAAGAACCTGGAGAAATATTTTAAAGAAAAGTAAATTCAATGAAAAACATGGAAAAGAAGTAGAATTAAATATATTATCTGAAAATTTTGAGAGCAAAAGTTGTGATCAAGAATTGGCATCGAGACTACAGTAAGTATCATTTAATTATAACAAATGCCAGAGAAAGAGAAGTACAAAAATTTGATACAGGAAAAGGTTAGCATAAAGGTCAGAGTAGCGACATTTGGCGATTATTTTTTAGTCTAGTTGAGGATGAGATAGGAATAGAGTTTTGTTAGCAATTCTAATGGGCGCCAGTTTATTCTTTGTAAAGGATAACAACTACACAAGAAATCGATATTAAAATAGCAGCATATTAAAATCGCTAGCCCTATTGATATATAAAAATATAGTAATCGTATTAAGATTGCTTTTTATTTATTTATTACTTACTTATATACTTTTTATTATTTACTTATATTACTTTTAAAAATATTTTACATAAAAATTGATGAAAATCGAATTTATTTCAACCTTAATTTAAATTACATTTAATAACTACTACTTAAAATAAATAAAGAAATATATCTAACTAGATATATGTTTAATAAAATCTTAATTTGGTGAAAAAATTAGTATTAAAAAGAATTCCATTAATTATTAAAATATAAAAATATATATTTTCAGTTAACGATTACGTAAATGATACATACATATTATCCTATAAAATATTTCCTCGAAAAATACAGGTTTTTCCCTCTTAAATTCGTTTTTGGAAGATCACATTTAAACTTTTTCCAAACTCTTTTCAGTCTTCCTCTTAAAATTTTTCTAAAACTGTGCCTTCGATTTCGTACTGTTATTCATCCAGTTTTAAAGTTGATATTATTTTCTATTTGAAATTAGGGGTCTGTTTTAAGTTTCTTTTTGTAACTTGCCTAAAGTTAGTAATAGATATGATTAAAATATTGTGCCATTCAATTTAAAATCTAATTCTTTGGCATCTTCAAACTGTGCTATAAGTTTGAATCCATGAATAATTGATTATACATCTTCGTAAATTCAGAAAATTCTTGAAACTTCGTCAGAAAATTCTTGCAAGATTAATTGAAACATGATGGAAATAAATGTCAGAAATAAAAAATTTGTAAAAAAGTATCGTATATCATTTCATTCAATTTAAATAAACTTTCAGTTTTAAAACTTCTATGACACTTCAAGATATATAAATCCTTACTAAATGTAAAAGAACTGTACACCATGATTTGATTAGATATTATCTCTTGTTTAATTATTGTTACAATTGCAATTTCTATTATAATTATTAAAGTTTACGTAATAAAAATGTTCAAAAACACTTGATTGAGATTGATTTTGTTTCATCTTATTTTCGCTAAACTTTCCTCTTTTTATTTCGAAATAGTAATCCACTTATTAATGAATTTGTGTAAATTAAGGTGAAATAATCACAAACAAAATTACAGATGCTAATTTTAGTTTAATTTTTAAATCACAAAACAAAACATGTATTTAAAATTAAATATGGCTTAAGAAGCCAATAAATGCATTTATGAGGCTGGCATCTCTTACATTCATAATTTACATGTAAAGCTGACTAAAGTAGCTTAAACAACTATCTGATCATTAATGTTAACTGACGTCTCCTATATTAAAAATTCTAATACATACGATGGTTTAAGTAGCCTAAATAATTATTTTTATTCATGATTACACTGAAATCTCCAAGTTATAACGACCCTATAAAATATGGCAGAGGAAGCCAAAACAGAACTTGTCGTTTAAGAGTGATGTCCTCCTTGTACACAAACGCCTCGAACTCTCACTGTATATCACGCTATCCTTTTTCTGGAGTTTCGAAGAGAAGTGGATGAAGGAAGGGTTGGATGTTGTCTCAAGGAGCTTTCGATTTTCACACTGTCACTACTCATATTCTCGCTATTATTGTTGTTTTCACACTGTGTTTACTCATATTGTCACTAAGAACTTAGAATAAAAATACTAAAAATAAAAAGGCTGAGACTTAAAATTAAAATGATATTTCGTTCTCAAGTTTCATTCTTAAGAAATCAAAAGTATTTCCTGTACATGAAATATAGGTGGCCGAAACAAGAAATGTGCTTTTATCCTTTCTGATAAAAACAAAAAAAGTTTCAGTCATCCATTTGATAAATTGTAAGCAAATATTAGTTTAAAATGTCTTTAATATCAAGTATTAAAATACATGTATATGGTTATGTGATTTTACAGTAAAAAAAAAAAAAAAAAAAAAAAAAAAAAAAAAAAAAAAAAAAAAAAAGCAGTAACATACAGTATTTTGTAAATCGTTTACCAAATTATTTAACAACAGAAAAATAAATAATGTATTTGCGTGAAGATATACCGCATGTTTTCCCCAGGTTTCATGTTGAGAAAACCACTGTCTTGCAATCGAGAGTTTTCTTCGTAAATTATTAATGTTAATTTCAAACTGATGTACTTGCATCTTGTGAGTTGAAATTAGTACCATTATTATTAACTACTTTTCAATAATAAATGGTTTTTGTAGCAAATTACGAACATAATGGAAAGTAAAAGATTTCCATGTTCGCGAATAATAAAACACAATAATTTCTCATTCTCTCAACAATATATACACTGCCAAATGCTTTATTCTTAATAGACGATTCAAAATGATGATTGAAGTTAATTTAAGAAAAAAAAATATTCTCAGTTCCATTAGAATATTTAGAAATTCTATTTTCTCAACATTGTATGACAATTTAACCTCTGATATTAACCTTTTGAATTTTATTGCTTGGGCAACGACTTCAATTCCAACGACCGACTTTTTGATATAAACGCAATTTGGAAACGCTTCCCGATACCAAAATTATTTTGTTAATAACTGTTTGAACGAATCTTCTGAAAATAATTTTAAACTGATGATTTATTCCAACATGTAAAGATTATTATATACTTTGCATAGTTCCTCGACTGATCACTGATCTAGAATATTTATGAATCTGTTGAGCATTTAGTAAATACAACACTGTGTCACCCTATATTTGAAAACTACTTATATTTTGTTTCTAAATACAACCCACATTTTTATAAACATATATAAATTATACATAAAAAAATTCATTTATAACAGTAAATCATTTCTCTTCTCAGAATGCCTTCAAATGTTTGCCCGATATTGAATTATTCCGATCAAACCTCAGAAGATGATTATTTTATCTTCAATGAACTGGCAGAGTTGACTTCTTCTGAGTTAGACAAAAAGACAAGCACAAGGCATCTAAAAATACAAGAAGATAGAAAAGCAGAGGAAATATCGAAGAGTTTACAAGTATTTAATGAAAAAAGAGATATTCTGAATTTCTTGTGGAGATTTTCGAAATCATTATGGTGAATCAAAACGAGACGAGCTTTTAACGTTTGAAAACTCTGGTTTATCCCCTTATTTCAGTAAACTCTGAAATTTACTTATTGTGAAGAATATAATTTTCAAGATAGAAGCTTAATTAACTAGTCATTTTAACCTTGAAAATCAGTTTTCTAATGATGTATTGACAATATGAATCATAAATAATTTACATAGTCAAAAGGAATATCTAAAATTTCTTTTAAATAATTTTAATACATTTTCTATAAATAAAATATAATTCAATTATGAAAAAATTTTTTTAAATATTATTCTTATAAATGCATAAGTTAACAATAATAAAAAATAAGTAACGCTTCATGCTAATGCTGTCCTCTCAGTGTATTTCCAAACATGGAATATACAAAATAGAACTTATATATTTATCATTTAACCTGCATAATTGTATATTTTGGAATTATTGCTTTCAATATCGTTATTTGTCAAATAATATGTAAATAAAAATACGCATTATTTTTTAAAAGATTTTTTTTAAAAGTATTTTATTTAGATGATGAATCATTTGTAAAAATTTTATTGAAATTAACCACACTATTAAACATATTTTCTTGCATTATCCAAAAAAACTCGAAGTATTTTCTTAATGCTAAAAAAGAAAGTACTTTAGATGGAATGTAGGAAGATATAACTAGAAACCACAAGGCAATGAACTAATGAAAAAGTAATAAATAAATCAATTTTTTAATATATTCATTGTTAAAGTACAAAGTTAATATTAAAACGTAATAAAGTATTCTTAAAGAAGCACATAAATTAATTTTTAAAATAATATTATATGCACATATACAGACGTTTCAAAACAGTTTTGAATATAATAAAAAGTGGGAAATTGTGATTACAAAATTTTATTCAAAGAACTCCAATTTTTAAAATTTGACTGGTAGAAATTGTTTTTCGAAAAATTTAATATTAAAATCAGTCACCTGTGTTATTGCTTTCAAAAGTTTCTCAATAACATCAGTTATAATGCGTATTTTCTTACAGTGTCAAAAAATAAAGTTTTCCCAATGATCTACGGGCAAGACTTCACTCTTCTCGAAGTTAGAGATCTTTCGACTGATATTACTGTTGAATAACGAGAGATTTATATAATTTTTTATATTAGGAATTGGTGAAAGATGTTTATTGGCAATTTTCCAGGGTTTTCTTTTTTGTAACATGGTAGGTATTTTTGTGAATGTTATCTACAAAAATACTTTCTATAAAGTAATATGCTGGAGGAGTTAAACATGAAACTGCTGTTGCGATATTTGAAACATTTTATCAAATAGCTATTGGTTTTGTCTTTTTCATTACAATTAACTTCAATGTATTTTCTTAATTTTAATTTTATTTTGCATATTCCAAATGACTAGATTTCTCTGTTACAAAAATGTTTTTTAAAAGTTTTATTAAAAATTTAAATTTTAGATGAGAAATATTAATAAAAAAGAATGCTAAATCTATAGGAATATATATCATGACAAACAAAGATAATTTTAACGATAATTTTAGTTCTGAAAGTGATATATGCTGCTAAGTATACTTTTTGTATAATTTGAAGTTTTTAAGCTTTACATTATACACTGGTTGACGTTAAACATTATACATATTTTAATACATTTTAAAGATGTTATGGAAATTATTTCCGTATTTTGAAATATCCACTCAAGACTTATTCTGAAGTTTAATGAATGAAATCTCGCAAGTTGACGAATCATTTATTAAGAAACGGATATTTGAGTCACAGAAATATTACAGAGCCAGTGACATATCCTACATCAAAATTATGTATTTTTATCTTATTTATAGCTTGTTATATTTTCATATTGTAATATTTTAAGCTTTTCCATTTCTAATCTTGAAATAATAAATCAATTTGTAGCTAGTTTCATAAGTAAGCAATAGCTTAGGTTTAAGAAATTTTTGTTATATTTTTCTCAGAAAATATTGAAAATAAAACTAATATAGTTATTTAATTACAATAAGCTGGTTTTACCCTTTACAAGTATTTTAATCATAAGTAAGTTACACTGTGAGTGAATTTCAGATATCATAATCCAAATAGTGTTTGATTATAAAAAAGGCCTAATTCAAGCTATCATTTATATTTGTTATTTACCGAGATAGTTTGGGTATGTGTTGAAGAAAGTAAGATCTTGAACTTCAGCACATCTAAGTTTTCTCACTATAACCAATTTTCCTTACAATGCTATTTATAGTTCTTATGTATTTTATTTTGTTTTGAGAGCCTTTACATTTAAGGAGTTAAACCACATTTTTAATTACTTCACGTATTGAATTATTTTATTTATATTTATTAATAATAAGTACTTACGTGAGATATCTATCAAAATAATATGACAATGTATTGGGAAAACACAAAAAATTAAATATAAATTTGCTAAAGTGAAATTTCGTAAATTATTTTTTAATTTTCATAAAATTAGACATAATAAAAATGTATTAATTTTAAAAAATTATGAAAGAAATCTTTTTTTTCGTTTAAAAATGACTTAATTACACAATTCAGATCACGAAAATACAATGGAATTTATCTCTGAATGTCATACTTTTTAGGTGACATAATGGTATAATATAAAGAATGTTAACAATGCCTTGAATTGTTTTGTTTTATTATGCGTTTTTCATCGTTAGTTTTATTTTATCGTAAATACTTTTTCGATAAATTTTTACTAATATCAAATTAGTTTTCAAACGCATTTTTAAATAAGAAATCGAGTTTCTTTTCTTTTAAACACTGATGTATGTTTGACAAAATAATTTTTAGAAAGCACTAATAAGAAATAATAGAAACATTTCTTCACACACTAATACAAAACTATTTAACTCAAAATTATAGAAGTTTATGAAATATTTAAATATATTCTTCAAATAATTTTAAAAATCATGATTCTGAGGATAGTTTTGAATATCAGAGGTGATAAAAATAAATTCATATAGAATTTAAAAAATTATTATGCAGAATAAAGCCTAAATTTAGCTACAAACTAGATTTATAATTCACATTATTTTACTTATAATATTTTGAAGATAAAATTCAGTTAAGATGAAAAAATATCCTTGAAAAATGTGACTTGCTTCAACCAATCCACTGGAACTGCATGAACTTTCTTTCGGATCAATTCTATTACTGAGTCTTAAATACGATCGCGTCTCTAATTACTTCATTAAATGAGCTCGTACAGAAAAACGTATATATTTTAATCAGAAAGAGATGTTATGCATCATATTCAAAGCAAAATGAAATTAGTTATCTTGTTTTTTGGGACTAAAGACTAATATCAAACCTTAATAATGCCCAAGGAACAATTGAGACTCTATAATGCTTCAATGGAAAATTGTAGTAATCAAGTTTCTGATTTTGTTTTAAATTCGTCTAATATTTTGAAACTTTCAAAAACACACAAAAAAATTAATTTTAAATAATTTTCCTTCATTTGTATTTAACAGGGTTAACAGCCACTCCACATGTAATATTAGCATTTGTAGTACTTTCTACCTGTTTTTGCATACTGTATTATTTTGTTTAACTATTTAACTCACTTCTTTGATTAAATTTCCAGTATTTTATTAAGGAAATTCAATCACATGAAAATTTTATTCTTTTTGTAAGTATACAGTTGGCAAAAAAATAAACAAAAATTTGTAGTCACTGAAAATGTTACTTTTATTCTAGACATGTAGATGATTACAAAAAATGGAAAAAACGAAAATTCAAGAACGTATTTTTGGTAACAATCGGAATGTGAAAGGATTACGTACGTATACATTTTTTGTTTAGAAGTAAGCACTCATTTCCTTTTGGGATCTAGGTTACTATTCAGAACTCATCCTGAATTGATTTTATATGAAAAGAGACTTGTTTTGTTTAAGATGCGACTTTGAGTAAATTCATTTCAGAGAGTGAATAAAGAAATTTAGGTAGAAAATGAACTTGCTTATTCAGCACATAGGTGTACTGAATAAGAACATTTATTATTAGGTTCTTCCATTCTGGAACAATTTTCCGATTAAATTCGGAGAGATAGCAAGATAGAAAACAAGAGAAGTTGATTATAGCAAGCTGCACATCTAAAAGTAAGAATAACATTGCATTTCTGTTAATTTATATAGAATAATCAAGATGATCCTTAAAAATATTTAAAAATTGTCATATAAGATATTGTATGTATTGTGTTAAAAATAATTTAATGACATTTTTTAATAAAATGTTTTGACAATCGTGCTTAGAATAAGAATTAAATACATCACAAAGTGTTATTTTTAAAAAAATGTTGATAGCTTTAGAGAATAAAATATATCTTCTAATTTTGCTTAATTTTTAATCGATTAAAATATCATTTTTTAAATAATTTTTAATTCATTAATCTTACTTCTCACTTTTAATTTATTAATCAGTTATAAGAAACATAATTTATCAACTCTTAATTTATTTAAAATTTTTTTATAAATTATTTATAAATTAAGAAATTATAATATTAAAAGAAACCTCTTAAACTAAGTTAGAAACGGATTTATGTGATGGCTTTTTTTTTACTCTCATAAATAAATTTTATTTCATATACTTATTTAAAATCGTTAAAATTACCTAAACTCAAGGCAAGATAAATTTACCAAATTTTGAAAAACAATTAGAAAATTTATCATTTAATAATTTATAATTACACATTTGGGGATATGAGTTGAAAGTATACATTTTTATTAATGATATAAATGAGAAATTATATTTAAATAGAAACGATTTTTAAACGAAAAAAGGTTGAATGCATTATATTGAAAACAATTTATTTAATTAATTAATATTACAATTTTATTTTAAATTCAGATACAATTGTAGATAATTGAAATACATTGTTGAATATTAAAATTGATATAATAAGGTGATTACACTTAACGCACATAATATTTAAGTGATAAGAAAAAGATGCCGTGATATGGAGTTTGTTACTTTATCGATGCATTTCTGTATGTAAGTAAATCAATAATAAGCGAAGTTCATGCCATTTAAAAATAATTTAAAGGAAGAAATAAAACAGCTAATTTATTTAAAATTGAAAATGTGTTTGAGTTTTGTTTCTTGTTAAAAATTCTTATGATACATAATGTTAAAACAAATGCTTATCATCAGAATTATGACTTTCACATAGAAATCAAGCTTAGAAGTTTACTGGGATTGTGCCATTTATCTAATCCCACTCTAACTGTTATCGGTTAATATCTCAACAGTGTCTTCAGATTTTGAGATTGATGGTTTCAGAACGATCGCAAGCAATATTTTGTAGCGGAAAACAAAAATAAGTTAACCACATGATCTTTACGAATAGAATAACCATGTCATGAAGACTGAATCAAAAATAGGCTCGTTTGAATGTGAAGTTCTTGCATTTGGAGTTTGCTGCACCTAGATTATCAACTAGGCTTAGCCGTTTGTTTTATGTTTTAAAATCAGTCTAAATAAATTTTATGTTTCTATAAAAAGTAACTTATTGAAAAAATCTTTGAATTGCTGAATCAAATGTTAGAGCTGTAGTTTATAGTTATTCCACTGTCAGCCATCAAACATTTAAATTTTAACAGCTATTGATTCATTTTAATTTAAGCATC
>JAPDSC010027996.1:243518-258229 GCA_026290005.1 Latrodectus geometricus
TTAGAAAAAACCTTAGGACTCATATCTTTTAATAAATTTTCTAACATGATCAAAGCAACGAGCAATCCTATCAAAATGATCCCACAGATTCTCGATTGGGCTTAATACAGGTGAGTTTGTTGCCCAGGGGAGAACAGTTAACTCATCCCATTACTCTTCGATACTAGCTGTATGACACTTCACATTGTCCTGCTAATAGATGCCATCATCCTGAGGAAAAACAATGTAAGTATAAGAGTGGTTACCGTGCAAATGCAGATAGGAACTTGTATTGATCCAATATATGCATAAGGTTAAATTTAATAAATTCATGAGATTATTATATATTTATCACAGTAAAATTTATTTATCCTCTAAAATCTCAAATCTTCGTAATTCAAGTCTTCAAATCTCAGTAACAGAAAAGTTTATTTTAAATTTTAGAATGCCTAAAACACATCAGAAAAACCTACAATAGAAAATTAGTGCCAATTTAGCCTTTTCGATGCAAAATAGCTGAACTAAAATGTACTAAAACAGTTGTTATTTTATTCTGTCAGTTTCATGTCAGATTAAGAAATAAGTGATAATACAGATGTCAAATTTGGGATGCAAACATTTGTGTCACATTGTTGATCTACGCATGAAAATCAAGTTTATTGAATTCACTATAAAAAATTTATTTAATTTAAAATTAGAAAAAATTTTTTTGACGCGTATTTGAAAAAGCCATATTTATTTAATTGAATGAGTGCGAAATTATTCTACATAATTCAATAGTATTTTACTATACATTTGAGAATTATTAAATTACTATACATTTGAGAACTATTTTTTTAAATGTAATTTTTAGTGTTTTGGCTCACTAAGAGCTCGCGGTAGGTCAATATATTTTGAATTGGGAACTCCCTATTGTTATTTTAGTTATATCTTTACTGGAAAGATATAACTGCGACATCTATTGCGATTGGCTGGATGACTGAACGTCTATAGATAGAGTACTCGTTTATCGGGGTAGGTGCTTGAGAGTTTTCTCACTTGCAACATGTGAATAAGGTTTAATATATAAAAAATATTCCCCTCCAGAATGAAATATATCCCTTATATTTACGTCTAAGATACAGTTCGTAACCCTATATGTTCTTTTAAAATTCAAATGTTGTATAACAGTTTTCAGTTATTAGATTTCATTCAATTTAATATAATACCAATATTACATTACTTACCAAACTACACTCAAAATATAATATCAATATAATATCTGAATTTTTATCTCAAATTTTTTTGAACTATGAGGAAATAGTTGTTGAAATTCTTTTTTTGCTTGTACTTCCGTAACGATTACTTGGTAGGTGTATTTAAACTTCCCTCTCCTGCTGTACGTGAAATACAGTGATTATTTAGGAGAAATTATTTTTCAAAACCAGGATACATTGAATAATATAAGCCTCACAATAATAGAAAGCTGCTTTTTCCACTATGCAATATCTACCTAGTATATAGAATGATTGTACTGTATTTATCAGAGTTGAGAGAGAAATTAAACTCAATTCCATCTATCATTGAATAATGAAAGATTGAGACTACGGAATATTTATATAATTTTTTTTCCAGAATTGGAGCATTCTAGAAATGTATGAAAAATATGAAATAGCTTTTCATCATTGATATATACTAATATCATATTTAGAATTTAAAGCCTTACAACCAATGTTTGCCAAAAGTCCCCTTTGAATATAGAAAACATGGTATGGAAATACGTCGTTCTCATAATTTTTAATGTATTTTAAAGCCAAACGCAATTCTATAAAATTTAAAATAAATAAAAATTAATTATTTGAAAGCTATAAATTTAAACACGTAAAAGGCTGGGCTGGAACAGAATAGTAAGGTATGGTGATACATAGTGGAATAATTTTTATTTCTAAATGTCTTTCCTTCTAATAAAAATGTTTCTTTACTACCTGTCTAAATCTGACAAATCTTTTGAGATAATTTATTACATGTGTGAGGATGCGTATCATTTTATTACAATGTTAAATGTAATTTTCTTTTCCTTGCAATACCTGCTGTTTTTTTGAATTAGTAAGTATCACGTAGAAAAATTCTGACATAATTTGCTTTTTAATTTATAACATAAATATATTTTTTCTACTAATTGATAACTATTAAGGGATTACTACTAATAAATATTTCAAAGTATATAAAGATATTCTTATGAAATCTGAGTTTTCTTTACTTTTACCAAGTAGACTAATGTTTCTTGTTAAAGACATTTAAAAAAATCCTAAAATATTATTATGCAGATATTTAAATAAAGCTTATCTTTTTTAATATTATACTTGCTTATTATGTCTCAAAATATTCTCTTCAGCTAGCTATTGCAAGTAAGAATTAAATCGATTTACAAACAATTCAGTCGAATATTCGTGTCATTTTAAGATTTCTCCTCCTAGGTATTTTTAAGTGACAATTTTTTTTCTTTAATGAAAAAAATTCATTGTATAAAATGCCTAGGAGTTAAGGAGTATATCATGAAACTACTCATGAGCTTGTGATTGTTGTTTTTTAACCTTCTTCCCACACAAAAGTTAATTTGACCATGATTTAAGATTTAAAGAAGATTTAAATAAAATTTAAATAAAATTTGAAATTTTTTCATCGCAAGAATAATACAGAATATTTGATGATAGAAACTAAAAGCAAATTCCGATATTTTTTTTAAAAAAATCAATAAAAAGTAGGAAATTTTTGTGTAAAGAAATATTATTGACGAATATCTAAATATAGAAACGGTTGTTGATTAAAAGAGCTTTTGATCTTCGAAATTTTCTGTAAAGGGAATATTAAATCTTTTCACTGTTGAAAATCGATATTTACACACTTAGATCTCAATTGAAAGGATTTGCTGAGTAAGAACCAGCGAAATGCTAATTCCTGCTTACTTGCAAAACACATTAAATGAGTCCCTGTGAGAGGATTACACTCGCAAGTGCAATGAAGATGCTAAAAGCGTTGTAATGAAGCTGAAATTGGGGAATTTTAAGTATTTGGACAACAAAAATTATTTAGCGAATATTTTGATAAATTAAGAATAAGCAAATGAACAAATTTAAGCAAAAGTTAGAAACATACCATAATCTCTAAAATATTTAATGCAAGTCAGTAGCTCTAAAATTTTATATTACAGATAAAATAAAATGAATTTACTATTAAAAAACTAATATTTTTAAAAATAAATTGAAAATAAAGTAATCAAAAATAATATTATTAAAAAATTTTTGTATATATTACTATTTTAAATATTTATTATTAAAATAAATTATTTTTTAACACTTATTCTCATATAGATTATATCAAGTATGTATAATACTTATGTTACACAATTTGTTTATTTTAATTTTCATTTATTACTCTTAACTTAACTATGTATTGCTTAAGTAATTTGTTAAATTTCTACAAAAATATTTTAGAAGAATAAAATATTTATGTATAAATTAGACAATCAAATTGAAAGTTCAATACAAATAATTTAACATTATGATAATATGATAAATATGAAACAGTTTTAAAGGGTAAAATCTTAACTTTAAGTATCAAATACATGAAATGAAGTAAGTACTAAATGCATTTTTAATTTGCTCAAATTACTTTCTGAGCTACCGGCAGAATGGATTACAGCCTCGGGGAGAAATTTTGTTTGTGTTCTCTTTTTAATTTACATTCCGGATTAATTATCCACGTTTTGGATAAATGAGAGTGAATCGAAAATTAAACCAGTTACAAATTACTTTAGTTAAAACATTTAATTAATTTTGTTCAATATAGAGTTCAAAAAATAGTAATAGTTCTGTAGTTAAAAAATTCAATCACATGTTTAATTTATAATAATAAATTTGTTTAATTTATATTTATTTCTGGCTTATAGGACTAGATATTTACATATCTATATTATTTTCCTATTTATCAAAGGAAAATATTCAACAAACATGCAAATTGATTCAATAAAAATTCAACAAAAATGTATTTTTTACAAGAAGTAAAAAATGCATTTTTGATGAATATTATATCCACAGATTATTTTTATTTAAACTATATGGCACTCCCTTAATTATAAATCCGCGTAGTACAAGAGTAAGACACCGCATGTATGCACAATGTGCTTACTGCGTTATAGCATTTTTTACATAGTCAATTATTGAATTTCTTTAATGTATGTAGTATGATACATTGCTGTGTTTTTATTCATCAGCTTAACAGTGAGTTTTCAAAATATATAATTTATATTAAATAATATATTTTGTATAACACAAATATTAATAAAAGCATTATTGACACTGTAAAATACTACCTCATTTAATATCCATAATATATATTGAAGAATAAGTGTAAGAGACTTGTATGGCTTATGTGTCGTTAAAAAATAATTTTATGCTCTTTGAATTTTAAAATATCTTTGAACAAAATATGTATATATTAATTAATAAATTTGTTTATGCTGCGTAAGATAGTATATATTCCAAATATACAGAAATATATGATTTGAAAGTTATATTATATAAATAGTTCTAAAGTAATAAGTATAGAAAATGTAAAATATACATGATTTAATTATTAAATTCAATTTAAGTGTATTAGAAAATATACTTTCAAGTTTCTAGATAAAATTTATTTATTTCGAGGACTGAGTAAATATAAGTTAATATTTAGTGACTTATAATAGTTCTTTCTTAATAAATACTCTTATTTCAATTATAATAAGGATATTTTTAATTGAAACGTCAATTCAATTAAGATTGTGGTAAAGATAATAAACACATTATAATATATAGAAAAAATAATATATAATAATTAATTAATGAAAATATAAATATAATAATTTTTAATGAAAATATAAATTATATATAATATATGTATATCATTTATATTTTCATTAAAAATTTACTAGTGTTTTTACAAGTAAGTTTTTATTGAAAATTCAAATTGTGTTTATATTTTATTTCTATTTGAATTAAACGATTTGAAAGAATTTTGATTATTGAATTTTTTATTTCGAGTATCAAAATATTCAATTACCAGGAAAATTTAATAAAATATGATATTTTCAGTGAAGTATTTTTCTTACATTTAATAAAATATTGAATATATTGGGTGTTGCAGAAAATAAAATAATTTCAATGAAATTTTATGCATTCATTTTCAAGTGCTATTTTGTTAGAACTACATAGATATAAAATATATTTTTGTCAAATTTCTTAAAAGGATAGAAAAAATTACTTTATCACATTATTTATTAACTTTAAGAAATTTATTATTCATTTGTTCATTTGGTTTTAAAAAAAAATCAGTAAAATAAAAATAATTAATGTTATTTTTGCTGTATAAAACAGAACTGAAACTAGTAAACATTTTTTTTCAAATGTATATTATAGAAAATAATCAATTTATGATTTTTATTGGGGCTTTGTTTTATAAATGTAAGAAATAATTATGATTCTTATTAATACTTTCTGGTTTGAACTATGTTCTCCATAGAGCTATTTTAGAAGTCGGTAAAATATAAAATTCGAAAACAGTTTTTATTAAAATTACAGCACTGATTTTTTACTTAAAATTTGAATACTATAGTTTAAGATTTATCGTTTTCGTTACATAATATATCAACAATTAGAAGAAGAATGCCAAATTCAGATTAAATATTTCTTTTCAGTTAATATGAAACAAACTAAGATTATTTTTAAATTGATGTTTTTAACATTATTATAATTTGTGTTCTAATTTCATGTTGATTTTAAAATGGATTAAAATGAGGGCATGTCAAAGTGTTTATCAAAAAGTTTTTGTTTTACAGAGACTTTGAACTAAGTGTTAAACTGCGATACCTGTTCTAATATTAACAAATAAAAGTATATTGGGAAATGAATTGCTACATTTTCAGATTTCATATTCAATTTAATAAAACAAATTTTTATTATCTAAAATGCTTACATTAATTAAAAAATGTATTAAAAATAAATTAAGACTTAAATTACAAATTACAATATTATTTAAATTTAAATGTCAGTAAGTAATACAATAAAATCTTTATTTTAGAAATATATATTGTATTTGTGGAAATCGTAATTTTATATTCCAATTTTAAAATAATACAGTATTTTCGATTTTTATTCTTTCATAAATTATTCAAAAGTTTGATTTGATTTATAGTTTTCTAAACACTTTTTGCAAAATGAAATTGATTGAAACTGAGACTTAAAAAACTTCAACAAACGTTCAGATTTTAGCTGGAAAGAGTTGCTAAATCGGCGATATAAATCGCCTCGAAAATTTCGGGTTGTTTCATTCACAAAATTCTAAAAAATACATTTGGAATCAAACTGAAAATAAATATGAATCATTTCGTCATAAAATCAATTGACTTTAAAACTAATTTTTATTCATTCTGGTCAAATTAAAAATATCTAAGAACACAATGAAATCATAGTTTCCTTTTTTCAATATATTTTTTTTTCATAATTGTTTAATTTCAAACTGATGTTAATTTTCGGTGGCAAAGGTAATTGTAATTTAATATTCCCCTATTTTGAGGTATTATATTAATAAAATTTAAAAGCAATTCCAAATTATTTGAACAATAATAATAGTTTAGCCTGTTTTACAAAGAGCATACTTCAAAAAGTTTATGTGATAGAGGCGAGTCTGATTACAAGTATGTCTGAATAGTTGCTTGGTAAGTCATTACAATTTTTCCTTATAAAAGTTAAGTACACCAAGATCTTCGGTTAAAAGGTAATTTCTAATTACTTGTGAATCTTCTTGGCCGAACTGAGAGTTGAATCTATGAATTGTATACCCGAATGCCAGAGAACAAACCATTTGCCTACCAACATGAAATAATTTGAATATACATAATCCTGGAAAACAAAACTCATTCTTCTAATCTAATTATATTAATTATTCCATATAAATATTATGTTTTTAAATGGAATCGCTTAATTCTACCATGAACAATTCTAACGTGAGTTTTAATTTCAAATACTTTTTCCTCAACATTAAAGAAATAATAAATACACAACAAAATAGTTAATATTATAAATCGTAACAGGAATATGCTGTTCATTGATTTCTTTTGCATATTCTAATAAGTGCAATTCTATGAGATTTCCAATAAAACTAAGTTTATTATCCATGGTGTGCATGATACATCGAATATCGTAGGAAAAAATGTTTAGCAATTAATAAGTACATTGAAAATACTTTAAAATTTTTTAATATTTTGTTTTTCCTAATTCACACATGCTGCTGCTGTCAAGGGATATGTCTTAATAATACCTAAACATTTATTATAATCTTGTCTTGAATATACTTCTTTATTACACAATTACACATTATAGAAATAGCATTTATCATCAATAAAAAATGCGAGAACCGCTTCCAAGTATCTGTAATTTACTAGTTATTTAAAGAATAAATGTTATAAAATATATTTGTAGTTAATAATCACTCGTGATAAAATTTAGCATAACAAAGCATAATATTCCAACAAGTACTAAAATAAATGATGATTTGAAAGTCAACTGATTCAGTAATTGTGAAGTGATTAAAAAATATCTAAATTTAATAAATACATTTGAATAAATTTTTTATTATAGTTAAAATTTTATTAAACGTTTCTCTACAGCAATCTTCTTTATTCCAAACACTCTTTATTTCTAAACAAAATGCTCAATTGTTTGTTTTAAATTCCATTAAAAAAATTTATTTCATTTCCATTATATCTAAATAGAAATCTGGAGTTTTTTTGATAATTTTTAGTTAGTAAAGCTTCCTCGTAGAAATTAAATCATATTAATTAAATAGAAAAAAATTGGTGACTGATTTATATGAATTAAGAATATTGTGAAGGTTAATGATAGCAAAACTCTTTTTAGATTCTGAAAATGTGCTTTTCAACATTTTACGAGAAATTGCAGTATATAGTAGGGACATTTTTGGAATTAAAAACTAGGATATAGGTAGGAAGATGTTTTTGATTTTATATCTACTTCTCATGCAATAATTGTTTAAAGATAAATAAATGCTTGCAAAATTTGTATCACTTGTCAAATGCTTTGATATTATGAAACTATTTCATAAAGTGTTTAGTTGTTGATAAATTAAAAGAAGCTTCATGTTTTTATATTTTAATTATGTGTAACTGTGGTCTGATTTTTCATTAAAAATAATGAATGCAACTTATCAGTGTTTTTAAGTATTATACTAATTGATCAAGTTATTATATATTCTCGATAAGATTTTTCGGGTTATAGAAATGAAAAGTAGCTTAACTCCGTCATTAAAAACATTTTTTCAAAATATAACCTTTCCTTATTATTTATATATAATAGTATTTTTTTATTCCTTTGTTGCATTTAAGAACAAATGTATTTTGAAACTTGCAATGAAAATCAATTTTGCCCATAATTTTATGTAAAACAAATTCCCTTATTGATCAAAATAACAGTTTCTATTTATTGATTACTGAAAATAATCGAAGAAAAATAAATGCTCATTTTATTTATTCCTATTTTGGGCTATTTATTCTTTATGGAAATATTTATGTTTAAAACGATATGCTTATGTTTTCTTTGAAATAGTTCCGGAATATTACTACTGATCTGTAAGCAGTTTCAAAAAGTTCTGCGATTAAGTGTAATATTTCATCAAGTGAAACTCGAATCGATTTTCGAAGCAATATTTCTTCCATCTTATTTTAAAACTTCCTCAGGTGTTAAGAAAGAAGTAAACTAACAATTTCCTAAGATCCCGTATATTTATTTGCTTACTGCCCTTTGGCAATTCTCAGATGGAATGTTTAATTGAAAATATCGCTTAGTAGAAGGAATGCACATGCAGTTATAGTTAAGAAATATTTTACGCTTCATTTTATCACATATTACATATCTTTCATAATGTTTTCTTGCCATGCAAAGGAATTTTTCTGAAAGTAGTTCAATATTTAAATTTTTGAAATTTTTTGAAGTAAATTAAATGAATTTCTTTTACAAAATATTTAATTTTTTTGTGATAAAGAAGAAGTTTACTCATATTCCAAAATTAATCAAATTCAAAAAAAAATTCGAGCCTCGCTTATTCAAATCTATTATTTTGCACTACGTAAGAATTTTTTGAAAGGTACGCATGGCAACTCTTTACTAAATAATGAAATTAATTGAACTAAGTATAACATCAGTCAATATGTTAATTTGATTAAAAGCATTTAATTTTTGTTACTTCAAAATATATAAATGTTATCAGATCTATTCTTTCTCAAACATTTTCATCGTTGTGAATTCTATACCTGTTATGATTGTTCTTTATTAGAATATAAAATTAGTTGTCATGTGAAAAGCTTTATATACAAATCAAATTTTTAATTTATTTATTTGTGGTCTTGAATTTTATGTATATGATATTATTAATATTTTACTCATGTGATATAGAAATATACATGGACTTTAAATACTTTAGTAATAAACATGATTGTAAGAAAATGTAACTAATGTGAAAAATCAAATAGTAACATTGATTATTTACGAGTAATTTCAAATGTAAATCTTTTTAATACATTTGAAATTACACGTTACTATTTGAAATATTTTTGCAATTTTAAGAACCGTTATGCAGAATTAATTATTTTTATTTAAAAATACATATTGCAGAATTTAAAAAATATGTGTTTATTACTTTTCGTTAAATGAATTTATAGATGCCATTTAAAAAACTTCATATGAAATTCAAACACTTTAATTTTTCAAGTCTCAAATCTGTTTCTTTTATTGCATACAGCACATACGAATAGATTTAAAGCTGAATATTTGAAACTGTAATAGGTAGAAAAATATTTTTTGAACAGACTGATTGATTTGCAATAATTGGTAGCTCTAATATATAAAAGGCTGAGAGCTGTGAAAATCTAAAAATTTCGATTTGAGCGTTTTTATTCAATTTATTTAATTTATAAATCATCTTTAAACTGTTCATTGTAATCTCTGGTCGACCAATAAGAAGATTATATTTGGAGAAAAAGATTATATATGTTATTATCAATATACAAGGCATTTTAAATGTAGCTTTTTAGATAAAAAATTCAATAATTAAAAGAAATAATATGTTCAAAACCATTACTTTATTATAGACTGGTTGTTTTACTTTTTGTTTTGATTTTGTTTATGCTCTACAGTAAATCCTTGCTAAAAAAAGGTAATTTGACTAAAACTTATGTCTTGAAACAGGTCTGAAACAACTACAAATTTCACTCTTTAAATGGAGAAGCTCATGGTGGTCTGGTAGGTAACGAAATCGTTTTCATTATCGGAATGTAGTAAGTTCGAATCCCAGCTTAGAAGATACACCATGTTTAGAGACAGGTGGCTGGTGTACGTTAAATATTTCCTGGTTGCAATGCTTTTCGAGTAAAGTAATACTTCTGGGGGTGTCACGTCAATATTAGAGAACTTCTTCTTGAACCCGTTTTAAAATTATGAAGACTCCCACCCGCTTGCTTCTAGTTACTGGTAGAGTTGAATTCTTGTCAAGTACAGGGAAGTATGCTATTGCAAGAGCTTCTGAAGTGGGAATTGAACCAATTAACTGTTAAACTGAACTGAAAGCTAGAGCATTAACCAATTTGCTGCAAACTTGGCCTTCATTAATTGAGATGGGAATCAAGTAATGTAAATAAATATTTGATACCTTTCTATAATACAAATTCATTACATAAAACATTAACTAAATAAAAATGAATTAAGATTTTGCAAGCATTTAATTATAACATAAAAATATATGCAACACATTTGAAATTAATGTCTATTTTTCTAAATCTGATATGAAATTTGAAAAACACCTGCATATTTTATATTCTTTCGTATAACAGCTCCACAGTTGTTCAAATTATTAAATTGTTAATTATTCTCTAAATAAAATAACACACTCTATTTATTAAAAAATTGTATATACTAATATTTATTTTTAAGCGGTAAATCGGTTAATTTTACTTAAGATTTTCATATGTGATATTTTATTTGCCAAAATATTTATTACTGCTTATTTATTAGTATATAAATATTTCAAAATTAAAACTTATGCTATATCTTATTTTTATTAAGAAATTAATCCACGTGTTTCATAACAGTATTGAAATGTTTGCCAATTCATCAAGTTTACTAGCAAATGAAAGGAGCTTACAGGCAATACAAAGAGCTGTCAAACACACACATACAGAAATCGGTTAGTTTGTCATACTCTAGAACAAGTTTTAATGATTTTAGGAATTCAAGACTTGTAAGTCTTTTCAAAACCAATCAAATCCCAATTCAGATTGACATTAATGTTCTCTGACTTCCTTTCAAGACAGGATTTAAATGAAAATGGTTTTCAAAGAGCGGATTTAGTTTATCTAACTTGTTTCGATAAATTTCTTAGTACTACATTTTCAAATACAACTGAAATTTTCTTTAGAAAAAGGAAAGAAAATTATTTTAAACAGAATATAAATAATTTTTTTGATTTTAAAATCAATAAGAAATTTATTGAAATATTTATTAAAGTAAATAATTAATTTACTTAAAAATAAGGTGAAAATTATGCATTTTTTAAATTTTCGTATATAAATGCTTGTTTTTGTTTTTATATATAAATATACCTTTAAAAGTTAAATTATATGATTTGGAATAAATAGCAAAATACTAATTGCTGCAAATAGTAATAATTAAATTATTTTTTGTGATGTCCTATGATTAATTGGCCTGTCTTGCTTAAATAAAGTAAATTTTATTAAAGCTATAGTAAAGTTTAAAGGATTCTGTTATATAAATTGAAGCTTTATCACTACTAAAAGTACATTTTATATCCTGCGATGAAAGAATATTTCAGCCAGTGTGGAATTTCTTAAAAATCTCATACATAATAATTAAATATAGCTCTGAGAATTTGTATAATAACAATACCTATACTTGATAGAAAAACCTTTATATTTCAAAGATATAATATATTACACAGGGTATCTAAGCAAGAAGAGAAATATCTGCATGTTTATTGGTAGGACTAATAAACTTTCCAAACCTATAACACTGTGTGTGTCAACAAATATGTTTAGATTTTAGATAATATAATCTTTAGTTCAAAATCTAAAAAAATTATGATATTATAATGATACTATTAAAATACCACTGAAAAGTCTGTAAATTACACCTTAGAATCCTATTTATTGGACATTAGATGTATAGTAAAGGAAGATATGAATGGAATTTAATGTTGATTCGTTATTGGCAGAATAAGCAGAGGTGTTAACTATGAAAGGAATTTTTCTGTGATTTGAGAAGTCACAGAGCTCATCTAAACATGGTGATAAATTTCCTGATTTCCTGAACATGGTGATGAATTCCATGCAACTTCAATTTTGAAGTGTTTTGAACATTTATTGATATTATTGACTGCGGAATTTGTTTTTCAGTTACTTTGGAAATTATCAGCCCTATGTTCTCAGTGTTTGGTAAATTTCATACGTGCTGCTTTAAATAAAATGCAAATATTCTTATTCTAAATGACAATAAAGAAAACACAAACAATATTTTGATATGTATTGTTATATTGAAGCCATAGTTTGTGTTTCAATAATCCAGGCATGAACATTACAGATTTTCATAATCTAGATAATGAAGAGGTAAAACATTCTTTAAAATCACAAGTTATTTTATAAAACCACAATTAAGAAAAAAGTTATTTGTGCTGTATCATTGTTTGTCTTTATTTTGTTTACAAATACGCAATGATTAAACACACAGCTTTTGTAGTGTTACATACATTTTTTTCACTTAATAGTTTCAAGTTAACAGTTTAAAATTTTTTTACAAAAAAAAAAAAAAAAAAAAAAAAAAAAAAAAACACTGTGATTTTGTTATTTTTGACAAATTGCTCACATTTTATGAAAGGGAAAATTTAACATGATGCAGAAAATAGCTTTATAACCAAGCTTACAACTTCATTTAATTTTTTAATTCAAGATCTTCAAGCCATTTAAGCCTTCTGAAAGGAATTTCCCTAAGTAACTGCCAGATTCATATGTTGCAAATTTGGAAACTTGGGAAATCCCCCAGTACAATCTACGACAAGTGTACACGAGGATTGGAGAAATAGAACGTCTGTCTCCTATTATTTAACAGCTTCTGAGATTATAATTTAGATATGATTAGGCATTACTTTGTGTGTTTTAGATGTTGTTAAAATTATGATTCCTCAAATCATTCAATAAGAAAAATGTTTAAATTTTTTTGCTTGTATTCTAGCATAAGTCTTGATTGCAATATGCCAAATTCCACGTTTTGTTTGCAAATTGATTTCCAATAATCATTGTTCAGTAAATTGTACCACAGCAAAACAAATTTCATAGTGTGTCATATATTTTCTGCTAAGCATTGCATCAAGAACATTTTAAATTAAAGATATACAGCAAATAACGCTGATAGAGATCGAGACATTCTAAAGCGTATAAGAATTTCCTTCAAAATATCTACTTTTCATTTCTACATTTTGAAGTTCCCAAATAGACATCACTCATCCAATTAATTTTTAATTAAGAAAAAACACTTATATCATCCTAACTTAGTTCTCTTCATTTAAGTGTAAAGTTCTATATTTTACTGTAACATTCTTTCGTATATACTTCACACAGAAATACACTTGCAAAAGTAGGACTAAATTTATAGCAGCAAATTTAAATTTTGTGTCCAAATCTACAATAAAACAATAATAGCTTTATTAAATAATAACGAAAAGTTAATCTATTAGGCAATATTAAAAATATATTGTTATACACTCATAGAACGTTTTTAATCTCAAATTGTACTACATTTATATCTTGTAACAAAAGTTTTCCCTACCCAGTATATATTATGGTTGTATAACCCTATTGAAGTAAAATAAAGCTTTTCCTTTTTAAAGTAGACAAAATGAAAGTTAATATTAGATGATAGAGATGATATTAGATGATATGATACAGTAATTATATATTTATTACTATAGTATTACTAATAGTTGTTGATTTTAATAGATGGTTAATCGCAATAAGGAATCACAAATTTCACAAAAAATAAATAATTTTTTAAAGTCATTTATCATACTCTTTGATTTTTTTGCCTTCTACTAAAAAAGTAATATTTTCAATGATTATTAGAAATTGTTATTATTGTCTTACCTCACTTGAACAACAGAGACATCGGTCAAATCCACCAACCCGTGTGGCTCATAATGAAGGATGTAAGATGCAGATCCAGAAGGTTCAATATCAAGGGGCACAAAAGATAAACGTCTGATTTTTGCATAAAACCTGCAAAACATTTAGCTGAGTAAGCGATTGAACCATTGTAATTTAGAAGCAAACGTCAACCAGAAATCTCCCAAATCCCAGATATCTCATTTCATTTGGGGGACATTGCAAGCGAGACATATTTTACTACAGACATCATTAGCGAACATGATGTAACTGATTTACCTTCCAAAAATGAGAGCTAACGCCCTATAGAACAAGATCACCGTGTCTTTATCAGTATTAGAAATATAAGATTTAAGCCTTTCTTTTGAAGTGATTCTCAATGTATGATAAATATTTGCATTAGGGGGATCTTTGACAAGATCATTAGCTGTATATTAACTAGTATTTACCCTTACACTTTGCATGTATCTATAATAATAAA
>JAPDSC010027996.1:258239-289923 GCA_026290005.1 Latrodectus geometricus
TCGAGATCGCTGCTCGCCGATAGCTGATTCCGGGGTTGTACCAGCTCCTTTTGAGAAACAATTCTGGCGACCATCTTTTGGAAAATTTTCCGTTTAAAATATTTAGGATATATTGTTCCTTTTTATCGACGGGGAATGTTGTGTGTGTGTGGGGGGGAGAGAGAGAGACAGTCTACGTGTCCTACACTACTATTCCTGCGCTATTCACTTATCTGCATTTTCTAAATGCACGGGCAACGCATGCGGGTACAGCTAGTAGCTAATAATAGCGATTCTATTGTTGCAGTTCAATAGAGTAATACATGGAATTCATCCAATTAAGCAATGCTTAGGTACAGTGATAAAAGCTGCTGTAATATTTTATAATTTAACTTAGGAATTTTTGAAATTTTACAGGAAATTGCTTCATTAAAAATGAAGTGTTAACGTAAGTGATTCAATAAAATTTTGTAACTTTATAATGTTATTAATATTTTGTTAATTTTCCCTGTTTTCAGTATTACTGACATAAACATAAATAAAAAATCTATAGCATAAAATAATGACTATAACATAAAAAACCAATAAAAAAGGAAAACCTAATTTTTGATACTGACATATATTAATTTTGATAAATAATTCATATAACATATTATCAATATTTTTGCGTTTTTTAAATTTATTAATGTATTGAACTATGCAAAGATATATTCAATATAAGTTTATAGTTTTTAATCATAACTATGCCAAGAATATTTTTCAAAGAAATACTGACCATAATTAGCTTTTCATTTAATGTTTTACTATCAATGAGTAATATGTTATAAAAGTTGCAAAAAAACAAAATTATAAATAAATAGCCATTTGTTAAAAAAAATTTAACTGTTATTATTTTATAAAAAAAATGCTCAAAAAACAAAAGTATTAACATTCTTTTTTGCACATTTTTTATTTAAAATTTATTAAACCTTGATTTTTGTTAATTTGACTAATATGTAATTTTAAATTTGTTAATTATAAAAAAAGCTTTTAAATTACTGATTCCTTACTGCTAATCATAAAACGATTTGTAAAATATAAATGAATAACTAAAATTAATAAATGGTAAGCATTTTAAATTCTAATTAATAATAAATAGGATACAATCATAATATTCGATAAAACCATTATATTATTCAAAATTGTTGAATAGAATTAGAAAGCAAAATAATTAAAATTGAAATTATCATTTCGTTTCAATTTTTATTCCATATGTTGTTAATATTGTTTGTATTATTTAAATGTTATGGATGCTTATATTCATTCCTTATCTAAAAGAGATAAATTATCACTTGATGAAGAGACATATTCCAACACTCAATTACTTTTTCTTTTATAGGAAGAGTTATTTATGTGGATAAGTTGTAAACACACGCCTACGCAAAAGTAATGCTATTCTTGATTCATCCTGTGACATTTTTATCGCCTGTTTATCCGTAAGACACTTTCTGTTACTTATCGTCAAGGAAAGGACTTATCACCTGCGATACTTATTGGAGACAACAAAAATGATGGTGATAACCTCTATTAATGATGTTTGGCCCATATCCAAATAGCATCCCATCTTTTTACTTACAATTACTCCGGTTTGATGTCTTGTGCTAATAATACAATACTGCATTATATCACATTCAAGAAACACATTTAAGATGACAAAATAAAGTATTTTTTAAACTGTTGAAAGTCGAGTATTTAATAGAACAACAATTTTGTAAATATGAATTAGCTATTTTAAATAAAATTTCTTTAGAACATTATATTATCAAATGCATAAATTTAGATATTATAAATTTAATCCAAATTTTAGTCTGTATTGATCATGATTAGTTTTTTTCTTTTGTGTTTCCATTAATGATGACAGACAAACTTGAAGAAAAAATTAATCTTCAAAACAATTAAAAATAGAAATTGTAAGTCTTACAGATTTTTTTTTAAGTTTGACCGAAAAAAAAATTGCTAACCCAAAATATTTTAACTAAATAAAAGTTCCCACCCTCGAATTTTACAAAGCATTAAAATAATTCTCTGAGAGATACTTAAAGGAAAAATATTAAGAAACGAAGATAAGTGTAAAATTTATTTGCAAAAAATATTAAAAATGATAAATTATTTAAAAATGCTTTTAAATATTACCTTAATGATTTTACTTTAATTATTTTAACACTTCAGATACTTGTATTCGTAACTTGTATCATAGTGCGAAAGTGTGTTCTTATTTTTATTGCTATTTTTGCTTCGCACGTATGAAGTATTAAATACAATGTTGTGAATAATGTGACAAAAAACTCAAAAGTTGTGACATGTATTAATTAAATTGTAGGCTTGTATGAAACTAAAGAACTACTCACGGTAAAATACCAGAGAATGATTCTACAATTTAAGGAAAGAAACTATTGAATAATAATTTGAAACGTCTTGGCATATTTTTTGGGATATGAAAACATAAGATTCAAAGATTCTGGACATAAGATTCAAAGTGAAATATCAGAGTCAATGCATCCTTCATGCATGAAGTGGGAGCAGAATCCAAGAACTTTTGAACGGAGACATAAGTCTTTTCTGAAAGATCAACAGAAAAGTTGATGTCATAATTACTGACAAAAACGACTCTTTATGGATTATGAATAAGGTTATAAATGTGGCGTATGGGAATTCGTGCTGTTATTGATAATTTGCATGAAAACCAGTAAAACTTATAAAATGTTTTTAAGCGGTTAATTAGATCTTTTATTAATAAAATGATGGAATTCAAAACAACACATTTTGTAAACGGGTTGTTGAATATTTACCATTTTGGTCTTCAATATTTTAATTTGAGTCTCATTTCGTGCATGGACACTTGCAGTGTTTGGAATCTACTTTAATCATTAGTTTCTTGGTCGTATTAGTATTCATTTGCATAAAGAGATTATAGTATAAAAATCCAATTACAATTGATTTTGACCAACTAATTTATATTAATTATTGGTAGATTTATTGACAGTTATTATAATTAATTCATTTATTTTTAATAAAAAATACCTTTGAAAGATATGTAAACTTAATAAAAGATAAGGATTATTTCTAAAGCCATAAATCAAACATTCGTACCAGGAATTTATAAACGCGAAATTTAATACTATGTTATCTATATGCTTAGGATCATAAATATCTATATGCTTAGATGATATACTTGTTTCTCTGCAAAATGTTTAGAGCTGTAGACTTATGTAATCGAGAACAAAAATTCACTTTTAAAATATTAGTTGCAATTAATAAATGCAACTTTTTTCCTCTTGCTCAACAATCAACTGTTATAAGAGATGTAATTTTAACTCTAAAATTAAATCTTTCATAACAGTTGATGAGAACATTACTTAAAATTTAGCGTGACTTATATTTCTAATTATAGCATGAAAGTTCAACAATATAACAGATTCTGCTGAAGTATCATGAAAGCTTGAATCTGAAAACCACGAATACATTCTTAATAACCAGGAAAATCAGTGTTATGCTTTTGAAAATATTTCTCAGCATATCATTCCTACTTTTATTTATTTTGTGTAGTGCTCGAATGCAAAAATACCCTTAACAGGTTCTGTTAATTTTTGTACTGGTAGGATTCATCTGTATAAAATCATAAAAGGTCGTTATAGTAAACTTGCTTGTCCGAGTACACATAGGTATCTATATCTTTCAATACCAATCAGCAGACATTTGCAGAATCTCAGCATTTGAATGGCATGAAACATTTTATTCATTAAGGGCATTTCAATATTACTTTATCATCCTCTAAAATTGATAATTTATATCGGAAAGCATACATAAGTCTATTTAATGTTTATCATCTTTTTTAATCTTTGATGATAAGAGTGTTGTAGTTTAAATGTTATAGCAATTAAGTAATAAACTACTAAAAATGTCGTAAGGAAACGTCGTACAGGATGTCGTACAAGCACAAAGAAAAAATTATTTTTTGCACAATTAGGTGTTCAATGATATTTAAAGGCAAGACAGTTTTTCTAAAGACATAAATCCCAAACACGATTCAATTCTGATATCAACAACTTGGGATACAAAATTAAACCGCTTCATATTAATTTAAATTATCTACAACTTGATGCAAAATTTCCCTATTAACTTTAACCTAGATTCACTATATATTAACCCCAAAATTAAAATGTGAACATCAAAATAAGGTTTTACAGACTAGGCAATACTTGTAAAAGTTTGTTTAAATTAAAAATGATTTGCAATATTCTATGTAATATTTTAATTAGAGATTTTGTTTAGGATAAGTGACTTTACCTGAACATAATCATTTGAGAAAAGACGATTTTGGACTTCTAAAAACACAAAATTGGGATTGAGTACGAAATTTGTCAAAAAGTACTTTATTATAAATGTTGTATTCAGAAATATAAATAACAAGAAAACATACTTAACCAACTAGATTTTAAAAATATTTTATCAGGAAACACTCTGAAGAATGAAATTTGGAAAATAAGTGTTAGTTATCATTAATAATTTTAAGCATTGTAATTATAAGTGATAAAAAATGAATGAAAATATTATAAGGATAGTTGCTCCAAGTTAATACTTTTGTATATTGAATATTTCAGTATTCAGAATATTTTATGGAAATTAGATTCTTTTCCCTTTTTCCATCCAGAATTTTTATTTCTTTAATTTGTGCTTTGCAATATTCAATTTAGAACTATTTAAAACTCGAATAAAAGAGTTATGCAATAAAAGGGATTTCTATTGTTAAAGGTGTCAAAGTTAATATGCACTATTCTGGAAATAGAATCATATTTCATTTTGAAAAATTATCAAATTGATAGAAACGTTCATAAAAAATTAATTTTTGATTTATAGTTTAAGTGCATTTAACTTTGAAAGTATTTCTTTTTACTAATCAATACTTTTCAGAAAATAATTCCTTCAATTCTGCTTTTCTCAATTGATTTAAAGGAAATATACCATTTTAACGATTTTTACATTTTATAATGTTATAAATAATTAATAAAAATATAAATATATTCAAAATTTTAAATTAAAATAAAATTTGTCTCCTTAAACTATTTTAATTAAAAAATAATTTCTGGTTAGCTAATTTTTTAATTTAAATGGTGATAATACCATGTATTTTAGTTTCAACTAGAAATATGCAAAATAAATAAATAAATAAATAAAAGGAAGTAAAATAAATAATTAATTTTACGCTACTTTTCAATGTTCATTGGATATCATATTAAAAATACCCTGAAGAAAGAAATGATTGTGTTAATTCTTTGTATAAAATATATTAATGTTTCTGCACTAGGAAATTATTAACATAAAATGCTCAGAAAATCAATTGCATAAAAAATTTAATTTGGAATATGGAAAATTTATTTTTGAATTGCAAACAAAATACATTATCTACCAATAAACACTTGTACAATCATCCATATGTGCGGTTATGTTTTTGTCATGACTTTTGTTCTTCAATATCAAGAAACAACATTTCCATTAGTCCCATACAAGATACCACGAAATTCAAATCTATCTAACTTCGTGAAAGGCGTAATTGTTTAGCATTATAGAAAGGGCTGATCCTTAAAGGACATGTATCGTGAGTTAAACATTCAGAAATCGACAGTGACTTTTGTGATTAAGAAGTAAAAAGTGAATTAAAATTCGTGGAATAGGTTTCCACCTGAACCTGGCAAGAGCCAAGAGTTTTGGCTCTTGGGTAACCGAAAAATCGAGACAGAAGAGCGCTGTCTAAATAAATTCGAAGAAATCGCACCAAGCCAATAGCCCACATACTCTAAGAGTTCCAACAAGTGTAGGTGGCTGTTGTTTTGATACATATTATACACAAAGAAGCACATTTACTTGGTTTCTGTGGTCTTGCAATAAAACTTTGATTCTGAAATTCAATCGCAGTTTACGGTTAAAGGATAGAGACACATGATATTGGATTACAAATGAGTAAAAACAGTTTCTCTTGAGTGTGATAAATACAATTTCAAACATTTCCAGTTAGATGGTAAAGTCTGGGCTCGGCATATGTCGGGAGAACAATATTTGAAGGAAAGCATTGTAACTATAGTAAAGTTTAAGGGAGGTAGAATTATGGTCTGGAGATGTTTCTTGTAATATAGTCTGGAACCCTTAAACCCAATTCATGACCGGCTTAATACTGAACTCTACTCCACTTTTCCCGATAACAATATACTTCTTATGCAGTGGTAATTTTATGGGTTAGATAATTGTTACTACCAGGATGAAAGCATCATTGCTTAAATTGTGATGGCTACCAGGGATTGGTATGCAGAGAGTGGGGTGAACTGATTAGAATGACCTGCCAGCAGCTCCGACTTAAATCCTATCTAACACCCCTGGGTTGAATTGGATCACCAAATTAAGAATTGTAGAAACATCCAGAATCAGTGAAGAACTTGCATCTCTTCTCTTGGTATAATTCTTGGAAGACAGTTTACAATAATTTATTTTCATTTCATTTTAGCAAGTATGCTTCCCTTACTTTATTAAAGTACGAGCTATGATTTTAATTTTCATTTTATTTTTAAAGGAAATATTCGTCGAATACTTTTTCAAATTATTGCTACAAATTAGAAATTTATAAACATTAGAATTTGTGTAAGGCTAATTAAAATCCATACATTTTTGTTTAAGTACGGATTTGTCATTATGCTGTTTTATAAAATGTGGTTTAATGTTCTTCCTGGTATTTCAAAGGGTTAAGTTAGATAACTACAGTAAATTTTTAGATAACCATTTCTATTAATTGTAGACACCAAACACAATACTTCATGAATACTCTATTACTATTTATAAAAATTGTGTCAATGTGGAAGAATCATTAGAAATTTCTCAAATTTTTCTTCTTATTTATAATTATTTCAATACACAAATAATTCACTATGAATGAAAATTAATTGTAAAAAAAATGAAAATTAATGTACACCTTTTCAGAAATAATGTGTATCATAAGAGTTTATACAAGTCGTTCCACTACAATAAGCAAATTCTGAATATCTTTTTTGGGAATAGATTTAAATTATATCTATGTGCTATCATATATTTTAGACAAATATGTTTGTGCTATAATGTATATAAATCATATATTTCAGTTTACACTCTTACCTCTTAGTACAGTTTTAGTATGTTTCTGATTGATATATTCTCATATATTGATAATAAGCAATATTGCAAAATATGCAAGTCATTAAATAAGCATAAACTATCAAAATAATGTAGAAAGTTTATATTTTGGGACAATATATGAAATTACATTTTTTAATGAAATGCAGCTGTAAAAATATATTTTAATTAGAGTAATTCTTTAGTTTCTATAACGTTTTAAACAAGACTTTCATACAAAATGCCCATGATTTGAAATACACAAGATAACCTATGATATTTGGTAGCTTTGACATTATTCTTTTGCTAAATGACTCTGAATACTATTCTCCAGTAAATAGAGCTCAAATGTATAGTGTTTGACGAGGAAGTGTCCTTTTACTGATTCCAAATTGAAACAACGCTATGAAGATAATTTTAATTAGATTGTTATTAATGTGATCTTAAGAGCTCATTTAAATTCATAGTACAGAGTTAAATAAACACTGCACACAGGAGTTTTGGAAAACTACACAGGCAGTTAGACGGGAAAAAGAAAAAGGTGGAGCAGAATTGCAGAAACTGAGCAGGCATACAATAATTGCTAGTCGATGTTATCCAATGACGTGAAATCGTTCTAGGACACCATTTTTTCCCTAACATTTCCATAAATGTAATATTTTTCATTTTGAGGTAGTGTCATTATTTCATCCATTGTGAGGTATGAGCTTATGTTACAGTTGATTCATACATTTCTCTTAAATTCGATCATCACTATTGTTTTCTTTTAGCTCATATTGTGAATTATAGAATCCATTTCAACAGTGGACACTAATAGGATTTTTTTAGAGCACTGTCAGTTTCTCAAACTGCAAATTTTATTGAATTTCAGATAATTATTTAGAATAGTAAATCAAAAATAGAAGAATTTCAATAAGCTCTCTTAATGTTTTCTTAAATATTTTAAACTTGAAATTTGAAGAAATCGAAAAAAAAGGGAATTATTTGAGCAACACATTCCTTATTACTTAAAAAATTCTAATTATCAATATATTTAAAACTTTTCTGAAATATTTTTGTTTAATATGAACGATTTATTCAATGTTTTGAAATTTTAGCAAACAGAATATTGAAAAATGTATATGGTTCTCGAAAATCGATGAATAAATATTGCTATTCATATATCAATTTGAAACATAGGTGGATAAATAAATCAAATAAAAATACATGTAATGTCTAGTTTTGGCATCTCACATAATTTTATTGAACCGGTACTTTAAGTAATGAGTATGTTGTATATAAGTATATTCAGAACTTACTTGTTAATGTGTTTGATTTCTTGTTTACTAAGTAATAAGGACTATATATGTATAGTAAAAGATGAAATTCTAAAAACATCGAACAGCTCTTTCTATTGTTAGAAAAGTAGAATGTAAAAATTTAATACTCATTCTTAATTGTTAATTAATCAATAAAACTGTAGATTAGCGAAACGTTTTGATTTTAAAATCAATAAATTCAGAAATGAGATAGAGGTTACAGTAAAGAAAAAATGTTAATGCATGGTCTTCGATAAGATTATAATAATTATTATTTTTGTTATCAAAATCATTTGCTCCGGATAATTCATATTTATCAATTATCTTAGCAGAGTCTATACTTATTTAAGAAAACTAGAGAATCTTTCACTTTCTCTTCATGCTAATACATTTTTAAACGTAACAGGACACGAAACTGTAAAAATACTGCACTTCTCTCATTAAAATTGAAACACCAAGAATTCCTGATCTTTCGATTGTCAAAATTCCATGTGAAGATAAAGATGTTGAAATATGCAAATGATTTACAATATAAGGTGCAAGAGAGATATTGCAAATCATTGAAGAACTATTAGAAGATTGACTTGTACCTACTTCCATATATTTTTATGTAGTATTCACTCTTATTTGAGAACTAAAACCTTAAACTTCTTTTTCAGTGAGCTTTTCTTGACTAAATATTTATTAAGATTAAAAAATGAATTTTATAAAATTAACGAAAAGTTTCAATATCTATAAAAATGACAGGGAGTCATTAATATATAATTATATATAACTATAGAGAGCACATTAATATACAATGTAAGAAATGCTAGTCAATTAAAATTTGAATCCCTGAAAGAAATGATTTTATGAATGTCGAAAAATCACATGAAAAAATGAAGAGGCTGAAATATAGATATGAGTAGCATTTCAGAGTATCTGAATGACACAAGGAGAAATTACATCCGAAGCACAGTATAAAGAAAAGCCATACAGTAGATTTCGTTTTCGAAAATCACTTTGTAAAATTGGAATTTTCGCAGAACACTATGTTGTGCCTCAAATACGAAAAATAAATGCTTAGCGACAAGTTTCAGAATTCTAAAGTGGCACAATTGCTACCAATCGAGAGTATGAACTATCATTCCGTAGTATTAACACTTGCATTAATCGAAATCCAATCAGTCTCATAGAACTAAGAGGATAACGTTGTACCAAACGCAGGATTTTAATGCTCTCCCTTGCTATGATGACAGACATATTGTGAGGTTGGGCTCCCGGACCAACAGTAAAAAAAAAGCTTGCTCGCAAAACACTTCCAGTAACCGCTAATGCAGTGTGATGAAGTTTATTGCAACACAAAGGGGTTGCACGGCGACCATTTCCTCGACCTTCCTTGACCATGCTACATAGAGATAGAGGGCAATTTAATGGACCCCAAAACAAAACTAAATTAAAAAGAAATAAGCATGATGTCGTTTTAGATGAGTTTAGAGTAGTTTTAGAGACTCATTTCTTTAAACAATATTCTTATGTCCGTATACGTGTATTGAAGTTACGCAGAATGCGCTTATCATCTGGTTGCAATTGATATCATCATAAGTGCCCGCCCTGGTGTGATGGCCATTTTATTTAAGGCGATAAATGTCTTTTTTAATTTACTTTCTTAGTGCTGTAATTTAAATGGTCAACAGACACATAGACGCACGCATAAACTATTCGTTTTTATCATTCTTCGTTCGTAACACCTTTCGATTATTATTAGTGCAATGTATTGAACGAACAGGAATAAACTTAAAACTTTTTGTGTTAAAATATAACAAAAGGATATTAGAACTCTATTATTATTTAAAAAATATAACTTTATATTAGATTTGTCATTTACATTTTTAATAATTCAAATACATCTAAATACCACCAACAAAAAAAAAAAAAAAAAAAAAAAAAAAACAAAATTTGTTTCACAATTGTCAAAGTATAGTAAACTAACACAAATTAAAAATATTTTACATGAAAAACTGTTTAAATATGTACATTTTATATGTTAAAAAGTTAGAATTACATTAAAAACTTTGTAAAATTCAAGTAATTATGATTTTAAATAATTTCTTTATAAACCTAAGCATACTAATATATTTATTTGAGATTTTTTGATATCAAAAGAGCGTTTATTATTAATATAAAATCATAAATTTTTAATGCATTTGAGAAAAAAAATTATTTTAATTTTCTAACTATCTGATACTTTTTCATATCTGAACCTCTCACAATAATTAATAGTATCCCCACAATTCCATTTATTGACATAAATGGTCGGTTATAATTAAAACTCTATCTATCATATTTTTTAATTAACAGCAATTCCATTAGTACACAAACTCAAACATAACTGTTCTCTCGAACTAATTTTTGTATTTATGTTATTATTCGGAGATTTTGAAAATTTTACACCCATTATCATGAAAAATTGCATGATTATCAAAGAAATAAAAAATATAAAATTCCTTATATTTGGGATCTACTGCTTTTTTCTAATTACACATTATTTTTTTCATTTTTTTGTTACTAACAAGTATACTATGCAACAAGAAAGAATTATAGTATACATTTATAGATTTCGATTTCTTTTAGTTTAAAGTCATAATTAACAAATGTAAATTCTATGGAAATATTTCTACATATCAAATATGCATTTGTTTATTCATACAACAAAACTAATGCGGATAATTATAACGTGTTTACTTCCTTTTTTGTCGTTAATAAAACAAGACCAACAAATGTTATATATGCATAAATGACAAAAATATGCACAATACGAATGAAAGAATTATTTTCTACATTGAATTAATTTTCACTTTATTACTTTAGAAATAATTTCTATTTAATTAATATCCACGCATAGTTATTAGAAATTCAAAATGAACTGTTATTTTTCATATCTTTGTATCGGGAACAAAAAATTGATTCTAATTTTAAGTTTCAGAAATTGAACTTCTATCTATCTCTTTTATTAATTGTTATATGTAAAATTCATTTAAATATTCAAAATTAATAAACGCATTATTTGAATAATAATAATTTCTTAACCTAAATCAAAGAATTTAACAAAAGGAATGTATTTGCAGCTCATTAAATTCATGATAATTTGAACGCAACAGTAAGCCAATTCAAATAAAATTTCTCTTTTACATGGGTTTAAGCATAATAAACTTTTGCATGGGAAAATGTATTTAATTAAAAAACATCTCCACTGATCTTTCCATTTAGGTAAATAATTGCCTAGAGATAATATTTCATTATTATGAAAGAGATTTTTCTATGCGGGTGTTATTTAAAAGTGTTTTAATTTTGGATTATGAAGGAGGAAAGTATTAAAAAATAATCAAGTAAGTAAAAGGAAGTATAAAATTCTTGAAATTAATTTTTATAGAACCTAAAAATGTAATGGAAACTTTATTTCTATTTGAAGATGAATTCTTGTCATTTTTACTGTTTTTTTTAAGCCAGAAGAAAGAGATATAATTAAAATTTCTAATTGCGAAATTTAATAAAATATTATTTCGAAGAACACCTGTGAAAGAAATGAGCATTGCCTCATTATCTCTATTATATCTTAAATGTTACTTTGAAAAATATTTTTTTAGTCAAATGTTTTATTAAATATTATAAACTATATTATTATATATAACATTATCTGATTTAAATTAATTAATATAATACTATGAGTTAATAATGTCATTTAATAGTTTAAACACAGAGAATAATTGTTTTATTAAATACTGTAGCCTTAAAATTGTTTCAATTCAATAAAAAGATTAAGAAAAAACTATTTTAATTCTTTCTTTGTGCTTATTAATTACAATTTAAGTATGAAATGTAATTTGCTGTATTTTAATATGAAAAGTATTCTCAAATTCCTTTTAATATAATTATTATTAAAAACTATTTTAATACAATATATATATATATATATATATATATATATATATATATATATATATATATATATATATATATATATATTCTTATTTATGAAGACTAGGATTACTTAAAACATGAATTCGTTTGGTCTTTTACTCATTCTCCTTTCTCTCATGACTGAAAATACGAAATTTAAAGCCACGAAAATTAAATATTGAAAGCGCATGCATACAAATAAAGTTTATAAGACCCTGGAATAGATTTGAAATGTAGAAATCTCACTTCTGGTGCCAATTTCATAATTTGTACATGCTTTAATACTTAGAGACGCCTTTTTTCCAGCATAATTTGTCATACTTTGGTAAACTAATATAAGCCATTTCTTATGCAGCCTTTGGGTTCATTGAAAAAACATATAACAGACACACATATAACTTTTATTCCCACACATTCTGGAAACGTCTATATACCTTATATTGTATAAGGAATATTATCTATAGTTCATTACGGTAAAAACTTTGTTGTGTTATAATGTTGATGATTAAATGAACAAGTCTCATTCATGTCTTTGAAGTCAAGAAATCAAATTGTGTAGATGAAGGACATTCAAAAGGCCATTTTCTATAACTACTTATATAGTTGTAGTTCCCAATAATATACTTACCCTACAGATAATAAAAATAATTAATCATTAATCATAATCATTATACCAGTTAAATGTTACAGAAGGAGTTTAATATTGTATTAGCTGCTTGGTACTGAAATATGTATAAGGAATTTTATATGGAAACACGATTTGTTAATTAGTTGTCCATAAGGTCAAAAGAAAAAAAATGGCATGGATATCCTTGAATTTCAGTAAAAATGGATTTACTTCATTCATTTTAAATTATTAATTGGTTATGAAACGTAAATTTTTTTTTATGTTTACGAAAGAGAGACGAAAAAAGGCAATGTATAGGTTTGCGCAGATAATTTCATGTCCAAAATGTCATGAAACTATCATGACATACAAAATGCAGTATTTGGCGCTTTCCTCAGTTAGTGCAGGATTGAACAAAGCCATAAATGTTGGAGGATAGATGACTATACAGCTAAATGTTTTCATTGTATTCTTCTAGAGGTGAATGCCAAAAATTTTTTCTCCACTGTCGCAAATCATTTTCTCATTCAGCAAGATTGACAGTTAAGCTTCTAGAACTTTATTCACTTAATCTAACAGAATGTGGGGCTTTAGATTGCTTTTCAGTTTGAAAAGGAACTTTATGAACGTCTTTTTATTTCCAAAGGTTAAGCTTATTATCTATAAAATAATTTTACTTTATTGATTCTAAGAAATGAATGGCTTGCATCATTTATTCTTTTGAAAATTTGCCTCAACAAGTTCATTTATGTTGAAGAAGGTTAATTTAAACACTGCTAAAGTTCGGAAAAATATTTTTTAAGTTTTAGAGGCAACCCAATGCATTACTTAAAGATAAAGTTATAATATAAATTATTAATGAAAATTATTTTTGCTATCTGTATTAGCTGTTCACAATTTTTATCATGTTCTCAGAGTTTTTTTTTTGCTCAGAAAAAATATATTGCTTTCTTTGTTAACTTGCAACAATACTAAATGTTTTCACTGCATTTAAAATAAAGAGAAAAGTTCTGAATATTTTTTCAATTTTGCCTTCCACAATCAGGAATATTGGTAATATTTTGCATTTAAAAAAATTAATAGTTTTATTTCCGTAGATCTTTATCCACCAAACTCTTTATCTCAAAAAATAAATAAAAATCTATAACTGTTAAATTATATGAAAAATTTAAATGAAAATTAAAACAATGCCATTTCGTAGAAAAATTCCCATCTTAATAGTTTTGGTATTTATTTTAATTACAGTAGTTCCTATGACGGACTAAAAGAATGTACTTTTAAAAATTCTTAAAAGGAAACAGTTTAAATATATTTCATAAAAAAGAAAGAAAGGTTACGTTTTAAATTTAATCACGTATCTTGTGTTGAAGATTCTCTGAATATAATATTTCATCATTTATAGCTTAGAAGTCGTTCCGTGAATATACATATGTATACAGTCTTCTTTGAAGAATTTGCATATTAGAAGCTATAAATTTCAACAATACTGATCTTTATTATGTTTTTTATCAAAGCATTGCGAGCTTTGAATGAATTGTTTTACTGAACCAAGAAAAGATATTCTCGATAAAGTTTTATTCAATTCGTCATTTTTATGTTGAAAAAACAAAAATGATCTCGTAGATAAAATATGTTCTATATTTCTGAATATGTATCGGAGTCATTATGTAAATGATGGGGCAATGCTGCCTAAGTCTTTCATATGGAAACTAAACCACAAAGTATTTTTTGGAAGAAAACAATTAGTCAGAAGATAGACAAAATCTCATGCCATTTGATCCTTTCCATGAGGAGAAATTTTTATTTCTCTTTTATTGTTTTAATGTTTTGTTCAAAAGGTAGATTCTTTAACAAAAAAATATGCATATCTTGCACTGAAATACATTTTGAAATCTTTTTTTTTACAGTCTTAGAAACTCTAATCTGAAGGAGACCAAAATTGTTGAAATATTCGTAGTTTCATCTAAAAGTTTTTCTAACGTGTAAAGTAAGTTCAGATTGAGCAACATATAAAACATAAATTAAAACTTTACAACAGAAAATATTTTCCTTTTGCTCTATGAACTGGTTTTTGATAATTTTTTAAAAATATCTTTCCTTTCTAATTTTGGTTAGATTAAAAACCATTTTATGAGAAATATAATAATCTTTGCTATATCTGGATATTTAATTGAAGGATTAGGGATCTTCTGTTTGGTCTGCGCTTCTAAATTATGAAGACTCAACCATCCTTGTGTCAACGAATCACGCCTACTAGAAAATAACATAAGTTGCCATAAATTTCTTCACATTGCTTTGATGAAGTTGTCAAAATATCTGAACTTTAGAAGGTAAAAAAAAATTGAAACACTTCATATATTACAAGCTATACAGTGAAGACACTAAAGCTCATTCAGTATTTTGATGAATTTTCTTATTACCTACTGAATGTTTTGGAAATTGTAATTAAAAAGGCAATATATAATACATTATATATATATATATATATATATATATATTGCATTTCATATCATGATTTTTGGAAATGCATTTTTTTTTATTTACCACTGAAATGTAAATTGAATGGATAGCGAGTTTATTTTAAAGATAAAAATGAACTTTTTTTTATCAATTATACTAACTGTCAGAATATATCAATTAAAACATAATTGCTGTGTTAGCTTTTTTTGAATGATCTTGACTGGTTAACTTAATGTACACCGAATAAAGCATTTACTACTGAAGTTGAGTTATTGCAGTATATTTCTGACTGCGAGTTTCTATCAACCAAAGTCACTAAATATGTCTCTTCACCGTGTAATTTTGAACTATATCAAAGAGACGAAGTCGAAACTCGTCTACACAGAAATTTTAAAATGCATAGATCTTCTCAAAACGATCTTCTTCTGAACATAAAACCATACTACCTCTTGTCAAAAACTAAATGCTTTTGCTATTGCAGTCTCTAATCAATATATAAATAAGCAGAACTTATTGAAACAACTTAATTTTAGAGAAAATATATAAGGTTTGCATTTTCTCTATAGGTATGTTGTTTTAATAAATTCTATTTAATACTGCATATTTTTCTTCGTAAAAGATAGAAAATGTAGTTTTCATTATTTCTACGTAAAAATTTGAATATCAGATGAATAATAATCACATTTTAAAAACTTATTTTATAGTGTATATTTTAAATATACAAATCTAAGGTAAAAGCCTAATTTCTGCTATTGATATAACAATAATTAATTTTTTATTTTTAAATTTTGAACGATATGCTATTAAAAGAATGTAGATTTATATATTTTTAATTATGTCATTTTTGTAATTATTTTTAATTTTATATTTTCAATACACTGTTTGTAATTAATTATTGTACAGTTTTTAATTTCATTTGATATGCTTTAAAAAACTTTATAATATTTTTATAACAATGTATTTATGGATATATTTAATAATTTTAATTCAAATGGTGTATGTACTGTTGTGATACTTTTCTTATATATAGCATTTCCATCTTGCTTTATAGTAGTAGAATCAGTTATAAGAAAGTCATATTTAAGCCAATGTTAATATTATATTTTCTGCAAATTCTGTTGTGTCTGAGTTAAAAAAATGGTTAACTATATACAAATTTAATTGCAATTTATTTTTTTTAAACTTTGATAAGAAATTTAACAATTTCTATTGTTGAGTATAGTTAAATGTAACGAAAACAAACTTCAGAATGCATTAATTCCAATTTCGGGCCTTGAAGACAGTTTTATTTCAGAACTTCATATCATTTATTTTTGTAATGCAGAATGCTCATACGCTTATAATGAAATTTTATTGAATGATTATGAAATTTTGGAAATAATTCTATGAAGAAAAAAAAAACTTGTGTTGTTATTTTTTCTTCACTTTTTTGATTTGCTATTTTATTCCTTACTTCCATTCAAGCGAAAAGGGTTATTTTTATACCTGGTTTTTAATGATTGATTCAAAAATCTTAATTAGAATAAATTAGAATTACTTACTGCTAAGTAAATAAAAAATTCATTAAAAAGCACTTTTAAAATATAATTTAATTATTTTCGCACAGCAATTTCTTTAATTAGAAGCAAAGTGCACTTTTTAATTTTTTGTAATAAGAGGATTTTTTAGGATCATATATTGATTATTTATCCTGAACACATTTTATTGCTTAGTTGGTAACTTTCATTAAAAATGAAAAGGAATACTAAGTTTTAAATATATTTTTGTTAATAAGTGAATTCAGTTTTAGTTTATAAATGAGTAATATACTAAAAATTCAGGATAAATACGTTTTTTCCACGAGAAAATATCCCAACAAATAGTTTTAGACATAATTATAAGAATTATAATATTAATCAATGATATTTGATACAGAGGGTTGGACTTTCTAACGGGATTAAGACATTCCATTATCCACTGCGTAGTTGTCACCCGGGAGAATTTTTCATAGATAGGCCATATTAACGTGTAACAAGGGAGGAAACCCGGAAAGATTCCCAAGTGCCCTCCTCGACTGATGTGCATGCAGAAAACAGAATCGTAACGTAGAACTTTCATTGTTCAACGGTAACAGAAGAGTAGTCACTGCACAATGGAATTAAAATCGGGAATTTTAGCTTAAGTGAGGTTTGCCTTAACACTGACTCAAGTTCAATGAATGAGAAAGAAACATTCTATTCATAAAGACACATAATTATTTATGTAATTAACATTGCTCTATCTTTTCCAGGAAATGAAAAAACAATTGTTCAATGATGTAAACTCTTTAAACCTTTGAATTTAAAGACCTTAATTGATGCATTTCTCAAAGGAGAAAACTCGAATACCTATTAGCACCCACCTCAATATTGTAGAATAGAAATCAGAAACGTACTATGATATCAAGTTACTCTAAATAATCGCGATTGAATTTTGTAAACATTATTCCTAACAGTACGCTCTTTTGGTTTGTTTGGTTGAAATGAACCCTTGAGTAAATAATATTTTAAAATTCTTTGAGTTCACATTTCTCTTATATCTTACTTAAGCCATCTTTAGTTTAGTTAGACAACCATTTAAGCTTCTGTAAGGATATATACAAAGCGGTACCTAATAGTTAATTGGTTAAGAATAATCACCCCTCACGAAGTGCCTCGTAGTTTTGAATCACAGTCAAGTAACAAGGTCACATCAGACTGTTATCCCTCTCTCCACATCCACGTCACTCATTCGGAAAAGTTTTGGAAGTCACAGATTAATGTGGACACGCTCCAGCAGCCCAATGAGGGAGGATGTGGTCACTCTTCTAATTACTACCGTGGTAAATGATGCTTCACTTTGATGTTTAAAGGAAAAACGCGTGAAGCTATAAGCTACTGGAATTCTTTTTAATGATACAGATGCTTTTAAATAATTTTTAATCTTTGAAGAATAAAACTCATTTTATAATGTTGTGTTAAGAGAAGATTCCGATTTATCTAATGAATCATTTTCATATGGTGTAACGTAACATTTAGAGTTAGTAAAGGAGTAAATCTGTGAATACCAATTACAACCTATAAACTTTGATTACAAACATATGACGCAAACTTGTCAACATAAATTGAGATTTTCAAAAATAATATAAATTCATCCATGGACTCGAAATACAACTAAAAGATAAAAATATCAAATCAAATCTTACATAATTTGATTTCGAGCTATTATGTTACTTCCTGATGAACACATTTACGTAAAAATATAATTTAAATAAGCTTGTACGTCACAATAATTTTCCCACTTCATTACCATCAGTTCTGAAACAAATTCTAAATTTATAAAACCTGTTATCTTCTTAAATTTAGTTGCTTCAGTTTCCTTATTCAAGCGGAGAGATAAAGGAAATATGTAATAACATGAAATTTTGATAGCATTTGAAATTCATAAATTTATGTACTAAATTAAAGGCACATCGAGAAAAGAAGGGAAAATTTTTGCTTCATACAAAAGCGTCAGTCAAATTTTATGGAACTTTCTGGCACTTTTCTGAATTACGACAAGTTTAAAAATTAAAATAATTATTTAATATCAAGTAAAGGTTATTTTTGAATTCATTTGTTGTGGTCTGTCAAAAAATTTAAAACGAATTTGTATGCTGTAAGTTTGTTCAATAGAAATGAGATTTCTGCAGAAATTTGAAAGAGGTAGTTATTCGGGCAATGCCATTAATAATGAGCAACGAAGATCACGTGACAGTTTTATTACAGGTTAGTGCAAAAAATTAAAATAATTCGCTCCGATTACTTTTAAATAATAAATTATTGTATTTTTGTTTGAAGTTTGGGATAATTAAATTTTTAAGTTCCATTTGTGGTGACTCTTTAATCACTTTGTGGATGAAATATTTTTCTTAAAAACAATAAAAGAATATTGATATTTAAGTATCAAGCATTTTGACACAGATAGTGAACAGCTTAACGGCCGCGTTATAAGTTCCATATCCACTGCGTAAATTGCCTTTAGGGAGGACTTTTCCTAGATGAGGGGCCTTACTCACTTGCTGCAAGATAAGAAAAACCACAAAGCGCTCAAACTCCAAGACGAGCATGTAGAAGCGCAACATAGCTCTACCGTTGTTCTATATCCCACAATCATTGACTTCTGCTCTATTACTAGGCTACGGTCAACCCAAGTCACAGTCATTTAAAAATTTTACAAGAACTTAAAGAGATAAACTAGAATTCACTTCTTTACCTCTTTTCAGATTAAGAAGTTTAGAAGTTAATCTTGCCAAAGATAACAACACCGTTAGAATGCTTCTTCACAGTTTGCTTATGTGCTAGTAATTAGTTATTTCAGCGCTTGAAAATTCTGGATATTTACAAGGTAGAGATAAAATTGCATGGAAGAAGACATTTTTTGAAGATTGAAGATCTTATGATTGAATCAACGTTTAATTTGTCTTTTAAATAGCACTAATACAATATGCAAACAAGAATGTTTTAACAGAAGATTAAATAAGATAAAATATTATGCTGAATATAATAAAGAAAATATATATGTGCTTAGGTAAAATATTGTTATGATACTATATTAATTGTATAGAAATTAGAATTATATACTGCACATGGATATATATATTTTTCGTTATAAAATTTAACACACAAAGTATTTTAACTGTATATGATTCACAGCTTTAAAATACATAACGGAAAAACGTTCGAAAACAGCATTAGTTTAAAAGTTAAATAAGTCTCGTTAAGCTTTGCTTGAATGATGTACACTCAGGAACATTGAAAATAGTGTACTGAGAAGGGAGCTGAGATTGAAATAAACTTCAACAAACATAATAATACAGATGACAGATTTATTTGATCCCAAAATCACGACAAATACATTGTGTATAATTAGACAAATACAGTGCAACTTCAACAGTACATAGGATCTCCTCTTGCTTCAATAGATGCTACAACACGGTACATCATCGAATTTATTAGACATGTGATATTATCCTGAGGCAGATGTGCCCAAAACATCTTAAACAGTTACTTGTACAAAATGACACGTATCATGTACAATGTTTTGCAATGATATATCATGTACAAAATGACACAATGGCATCTTATATTTCAGTTGGCCCCAAATATCTCTATCGATGACAAGTCGGGAGAGTGGACCGGGCATGAAAGAATCCGAACAGGAAGTCGGAATTCTTGATCAATTCGAACTGTATGTGGACGAGCATTATCTTGCTGAAAAATTCCTACTGGGATATCATTTTGGAAAGATATCACTTCGGATAGAAGAATGTCATCAACATGATGTTGGCCCATAAAATTTCCTCATACAACAACTAGAGTGGACTGGCTATTATAGACCACAGCTCCCTAGACTATTACGTCTGTTGTGCAGCAATTGCGTCACTCGACAGTGCAAATGAAAGCCTACCATTCATCAAGGCAGCTTCACACTCGTACGGAGTTATCATCTGTCCCCAAAACAAATCAGAGTTCATCACTAAACTCCTCATTTTGCCAATCTGTGGCATTCCTCATCATTCAGGATTTGTGTCGATGGAATTGAAGATATTATGCTGTTAAAGGCAACATACGAAGTGGGCACTTGGATTACGGAGTCGCTTACGGAAGACCTACAGAAATGATTTGTGGCAATCCTACATCTGCATGCATCGTAGAACGAGCTACTATGGTACCCAAGAGCGCTTGCCACACCATCCTTCGATCCTCACACGTTTTCCTGGTAGCCCCAGACCTGTTACGCCACACGTGGCTACCATCTCATGTCCACTGCTTTTAACATGTTCTGATGGCTTATTCCGAACGATCAACCTATAGAGCAATACGGCGCGTTGGCCAGACTGGTTTCCAAACCGGTGATTAGACCCCTCTCAAACTGGATAAACTGTGCGAAATGTCTTCTCACACCATTCCCTGGCAGTCCTCACTTACTTAAGTCCTTCTAGCGACGGCATAGGATTGTCACTTTTAATCATCTACTCTGCGTCTATTTATATAAGGCCTATTTTCCGATTGAAGCGCTCCTGCTGGGTATGCGCATTGGCTCCAAACTTCGACTATTTGCTTATCGGATCTCATTATACTTTTTTGCATGGTTTTGCCCTTGAAATTCCCTCTTGGTGTGTTATTTTCAATGTTCCTGAGGATATATCATCATTAACGTTATTACTGGAGCGTTATGCATAATATAAATGCTTATTAACAAAATATCTCGTAACTTTTTATTTTATCATATAAATAACTAACTTTATTATATAAATCTTGCATCACTGTTTTCATCAAGGTTAAGTTTGTCAGTAGACATTAATTTTCAACTTTTGTGTCATTAACTACACAAATAAAAAAATAATTTTCCAGTTTTTTGAAGATGTATATTTTGTAAGTTTACAAATGAATAATTAAACAACATCTTGAAATTAAAAAATGAAACTAATATTAGCGATTCCACTCTTCCCAACCAACTTCAATTTTTATATAAAGTATCAAATGTGTGTATGACTATAATCACTAATAATTTTATGAGAAAAAAAGTGAGTAATTAACATATATGGAATGTTTAAGTGTTTCGTCACACATCTTTTAACGATCAAGGAGTTATTGCTCTATGAAAACAAGTGAAAGCACATAATTCTTTATATCTTCTTAATCATGAATATTCATCAACAAATAAGAAGTACCGTTAAAATATACCAAATAACGTTTATTGGCGACAAGTTGTACGGATATTGATACATTCATATAATTTCAATGTAAAAAATTCAAATTTACCCTCGAGAAATATTGACTATTTTTTATGAGATGATCATAATTAATAGCATTAAATTTTAATGATACTTCCAAATATTATATTTCTAGTAGAGCCAAGTTGTTACACATAGATGAAACACTTTCTTAATTTAAAAATAAATATTATTATTTAATATGGAAAACAATGCTGAAATTCAGTATTATTTAGCAGTGTTTACAAGTAATATTTAATAGCAACTATTAGTGATAACTTTGAAAATTAAGACTGAAAAGTTTAATTATTCAACTATTTATTCAATTATGTATCTACTGGTTACTCTTTTTTTTCTAGGTTAAAAATATATTTAGAAATCATAATGTGCTAACCCATAATAAATATGCTCAGACCTTTCGCTTAAAAAAATATCAATATTAGTTAGATTCAATCTTAAAGAAATTTTAAGGGAATGTTTGCAGATATCTGACACTGTTTCTAATTTTCTCCATTATTCAATGAAATTATGATAGTTCTTTAACTTTGATTTGAGCATTCTTATGTTAAATATTATATGTCATCTCATTTAAAATACACAATGTATTTTACATAACTACTTGTGTATTTTACATAAATACACAATGTATTTTACATAACTGCATTTTTATGTAACTTACATTTAATGCTTTGAAATTCTTTGTATAAATAAATTTTTGAAATTTTTTTGATAAACATAAATTAAAATATAAAATAATTTTTAATCAGTTATTTAGTTTTTAGTGGAAAAACACATTTTAATGTTAAGACTACGTAAATTTTAAAAACTACCGATGAAAATTAATTTTTTATGTTTTTAAATATGTTATATTTTTGATGTTCTCATTTTATGTTCAATATGTTATATTTATCATTTTTATGCTATAATTTTTTAAAAATATAAGTTTTGAAATCAATGTCTAATATTACAAATACTAAAAGATTCTTTCAAATTATGCATGCCAGGTGAAGCAGAAATCTGTTAAACATTAAAATAAATATAGCTACTATTACATTATATTGAAATTTAAGAAAATAATTTTGATGAATGAAAAATGATAATATATTTAGACATTTTCATATTTCCATTTCTTTGTGTCAAACCGTGTTTAATTTATATTATAATTCAAAAAAGAAATTTAATATTACTGAAAAAAATGTTAAGCAAGAAAAAAAACTCTTAGTAAAGAAAGAAATAACTTAATTTTATTATTTTATGATAATATTTAATATATAAACTAGAATTAGAAACTGAAATTTGAAAATTAAAACAATATTTTGGAGACAAATAATACATGGTCAAAAAATCATTAAATTAACATTTTTACTATAGTCAAAATTTTAAAAAATTTAACTATTTTTTTTAAGTTGATTGTGGTGACAAGTAAAATTAAATACTTTTTTATCATAATATTCAGATTCTAATTTTATATAATCTCTACCAAGTTTACTATAATTTTAAAATCCCATTATTTTTACATAAATGTTTGCTATTAGAAATATTTAAAAGCTTCTTTAAGTATATATTTACATCAATGATAACAAAGAACTAAGATAAATAAAGTGAAACTAAAATAAATAAGAAATTTACATAATAACAAAATGTTGAATCTCTAATAAAAGATAATTTGAGTAATTCATTTCAAACCAGTTTTGATTAACTGCTTATTTTAAACAACCGATTGACGATAATCCAATATCCATATGTTATTGAAAATCTATTGAATATATATTCATTAAATATTATAAAAAATGAATGTTGTATATCGATCTTATACATATTCCCTTTGATGGAATGAGAAATAAACATTTTTTGAAAATCTTTAACATATTTAACAATTATTCATATTTTACCAAAAAATCTTCATTTTTACTGAATACTTTAGTATTTTGGTTAAAGTTAAAAACTTAACTTTTTTTAACCAAAAAAAAACGAAAGAAGTTTTAAACCAATATGATTTAAATATTAGCGTAAATTAGTATAAATATTATATAAATATTGTTTAAAATACTCCTTAACTAATATTAAAATAATATTAATTGTTTTAATATTAATTAAGAAGTTTTTATAAATTTTATTCCTAAATTCGCCCTCAGAAATTGCTTGACATTATTACTGGATTTTAACTTGAGATTTCATTAAGATATTAAATATTTTTTATTGAACAGAAGTATCTAATTACACATCAAAATAATACCTATTTGATCTGGAGTTTATACCTGGATCTTTGTGGGAAACGATCCATTTCAGAGGGCTATTCAAATCAAGTTTTGATTTTTAAAATTAATTTTTTCAAAAAGAAATAAAAAATAACAATAAAAATTATAACAATTTTAATAATAAGCATTTCGGTATCTTTTAAAGAACATGAAAATTTTGTTTTTAAGAAACGTTAAAATTAAATTGGTTTTTAAGTATTACATTTCATTGTAATCTCTCAAGCCCCCTAGTTCATTATATTTTTAGATGAGACCATCGGGTATTAAAATTAAATTACATATTTTAATAATTGAAGGAATATTGTTTCATTAAAAAAGGGCAAGATTAGAATATTTAAATTTTTGCTTTGAAACAAGGAGTTTTCAATTAAAATTACTTCAGTATGTATAAAAAGAAGATGGTGATAGCAGAAATATAAATTTGCATGTTTCAGCAATTTTAAAATAATTAGATTTTTCACAAGTTTTTCAAAACCATAATAAGCTTGAATTTTATAAGTTTTTAAAATATATATATAAAAAAAGCTTTTCCAAGTATTTAATTCCATTAAGTAAAAGAATTTTCCGATGGTAGTTTATAATGAAGAACGTAATGAAATTCATAACAAAATGAAACATAATTTTATGATTAAAATATATTCGAAATAATTAAGAATGAAAAATACTCGCATAACATTATTAATGTTATCAGTGCAGTTTATAAAATAATTTTAAGCTCTCAATACTTTATTCAAAATTCTTTTCAAGTTATTTAGTTATTTTAATGAAAACTTTTAAATGAAAATTTTATTAAATTAAAATAAAATTAGTTTAGTTTATAAATTAATATCTATAAAACAATTGGATATACTTAATAATTATTAAAATTAGACCGTGTAATGGTATCAGCATAACATTTTGTATAGATAATCAAAAAAAAAATTAATTTCAAATTTTATGTGAAATTAAAAATATAATAATATGGAAATTAGCTTCACTCAGATGGCTGTATGTGAGAATACACTTATACTGATTTTGAGAATATAAAACTAACGAAATCAGGCAAAATGGACAGTGACACAGTGAAAGGTGAAATATGAAATTTCTTTATAGTTAATGTAAAAATAGAGCACACATGTAAAAATATTCAAATGCGACTGATGGAGTGTTCAACATCCTTTTCTATGGATTTATTATGCAAATAGGAACATTACCCCTGATGTCTGTATCTACGTCACGTCGTCATTGGTGTAGGACATGCAAAAGGAAGTAATAAATGGAAAGGTAATTGAATCTATAGTAGTCAGACTTGGTAGTGATTGATGGCAGTCTTTTATTGTAAAATGTTTAATGTAAACTAAACTTTCTTTCTAATATTGCAATTTCAGGTTGTACTTAAATTTTATACATGTTTCTTAATTGATATGCTATACGTAAATCAATATAGCATATAAATTAAGAAATATGCATAAAATAACGCCTTTAACATCATTTGGGACTATGAAGTTAAAGGCGATATCTCTTTCAAGTGCGATAAGTATGCTGATACTGTCTTTTTTTCAAAAATAATGATACAACAATGTTTAGTAGTTGTAAGAGACACGCATGAAAATACATGAAAAGAGTATTCATGTTAAATCCTGTTTTAACAAAATGAATAAATTAATTTGTAACTGTCCAAATTACATTTACTTTTGTTTTATAAATCTAAATTTGTGAAAATTTGAATATCATTAGAAATTATTATGATTCCGATGTACATTTTAGTTATTTATATTTAAACTTAAGCGTATTAGGGCATAGATACCGTATAATCCATCATGTTAAATTTTGAGTTTGGTCATATTTTAGGCGGATTTCCTTGTTTATCTGGCAACTTGTATCTTAGGACGTCATACAGATGGAGAATAATAAAAATTATGTACAAAGTTCTACTTTGGCCACCCTAGTATTTACGTCATTGAGAAGAAATTTAGACCACTTTGTTCCATTTTTGTATTTTAAGTATTCTTATATTTTCTTCTTTTCAAATCTCAACATTATATTAAGCTTTTTATTTATTGGATTTAAATTTATTTCTTAAATGCTTTTTTCCAGAATTTATTACATCACAATACGACATCTTTCCAGTCGTCTTGGAAACATTTTTTTCGTCACCAAAAAAATTCAAAAATGGGCATGATGTCATCTTTGACATCATCTGCATGCATTTGCTGTAAAAAGAGCATAGAGGCAAAAAAAGGTAATATTATTTGAATTTGCAAATTCTCAAGTTTAATACAATGATCATTCACAATCGTATATACATCAGCTAAACGTTAGTAGAAAGTTACGCCATTGGTAAAGAGAAATGCTTAAAAAATAGTTAGAAAGAATTGGTATACATATGTAACCCATATTTTACAAAGTAATTAAATAAATTGGTGACACTGTTGCAATGATACTAATTTCCAATTTGCACGAAATAGATTAAGATTCCTAAAATCAACTGTATTGATCTTTTCTTGTGTTATCAATGCACATTAACGGATTTTAAGATATAAAAACATTTCAATATTGATAAGAAATTACTCTGTTCTTTTTAAATTTAAATAAAACTAAATAATAATTTTTAATGATTTTATCATTTAGCTACCTGAATACATGAAAAAAATGTTCTTTGTTCCACGCTGCTTTTGATTTTTTCAGATCATGTTAGTGCATAAATTATTGAAATAACGTTGAACCATTTACAATATTTTCAAATTCATTTTTAATATTTTCATATAAAAATAAACGCTTACATTTAGTTAAATTTGTCGCATAGCGCTTAAAAAGAATTTAGTAGTGAAAAATTAAAATATACTTTGAAACGAATGCCGTTCTTGCATGCTTTTCATCAGTTATAGTTAAATTTTATTGTTTTAGGAAGTTTTCTGATTTTTTTTGTAATAGTTATCGTCCGTTGAAAACCAACTAAGTATGATAAATATTTATTATATGAGACATATTTTAAAATAAATCTTATTTAAAATTTGATAAAATCAACGAAAGATCTAATTATACTATTAATATTACATTTAAGATGATGGATATAAATATAAAAATAAGCTGAGAAATATAATTTTAAAAATAAATTCAGTTGACAAATAAATGAAAATTTATTTTTTAAGTCATAAAAAAGAAATATTTAAATTGTGATTACATAGGGAATGTAATAAAAATGTAATTTACACCTTTCTTTACTAATACAAATTACTTTTAGATTTTAGTTCCAGTTGAAAAATACAATTTTTATGAAATCTTTTTTCTAATGATACTTTTAGCTTTTGTATGCTATTGATTTAACATGATTAGTAAATTATTAATTCTCAATAAATTATGTAGTTTTTTTAAATAAAAATTTGTGAAACATAACATAAAATGACTTCAATTTAAAATCTTCTTTCTTTTAAAATATGACTTTTTATAGAGAAATTACCATTTGTATATTAAAAAGTGTATGCGATATTAATATCTATTCCACTTTATTTTTGCTTAGTTGAACTATAAATTTAACCATTTCGTAATGACTCATATGGTTTGAATTTAGTTAAAATATTAAAAACTTTATTATTTTATTTTGTATTGATATTTTAACAGCATATAATAAATACATATGGATCCTGATAATATTTCCTTATTGTGTTATCTATACATAAGTACTATACTATATTATTATCATTTATTACGATAAAGATGTTTTCAGATCAGAGGAAATATAAAAAAAGTTTCTCTCATAGTAAATGTGTAAAATTGAAGAAGTTTTAGAATTCCATTTTTTTATTTTTAATGAATATAAATAAATGTTTTCTACATATAAAAACAGACTTTAATATTTAATGACAGTTTTTGATGAACTATAAAGGACTGATGATCGGAAAAAATAGACTTCAGGGTGCTCCTTTGGGAAAACTGGCGATTTCTTTTTCCCCAAGCGTGTTTTCGTACTTGTTTTAAAACACAAGGTGACACTGAAAACACGATGGCATGAATAACAAGTAAAAATTATACATATTGAAGTAACAATATGGTATCAAACTGGTAAGAAACTGATGATCATCTTCAAATATAAGTATCCCCTGATGATCATAAAAGAGTAACATTTAAAAAAAAACTTTTGAATACCATCCAAAGGTAATGCTTCGTAAATTTTAAATAGGATCGACATATGTATATATATATATTATATCTTAACTAGTAACATCAATACCAAAATTGTCTTCATAGATGCATTGATATTGTCAGTTGATGGATGCAATTTTAATCTATTTACTGATTTTAAAAAAATGCTTTGAGGAATATAGAAGAGTTTGAGGAAAATTATCGACTAAAATGTTCTGCATTGAAGAAATTTTCATCTGAAAATATACTTTTCTACACAAATGAAATTTATCCATTTTGTGCTTCTTAAGAGTTACTTTAAAATAAATTCCTGTGTTCTTTTATTTATGGTAATACTGTTTTACGTCAAATTAAAATGAATGATGCTTATATTTGACTCATATTATTTATGAGTTACTTACCAAGAAAGTGATGTTTGATGTCGCCCAGAATACCATGGAAAGATAAGAAGACAAAAGAAGACTATATATTCTTATTAAGTTAAGTTAAGTGATCGACTTTTGCTCTCTTTAACATAGCCTATATCTTAAATACTTTAAGTGCTTTTAATTTGTGTCGGAGTAAAAATATCTGAAGTGGGGAAAGATATTAAGGAGCCATTTTCTACGCCTAAGTAGAGTATAATTTTTAATCAAGTCCTGATGTTAAATTAATAAACCTTTCCTTACTTTAAAAGGACCTTGCTCTTGAAATACTATTTACCTTACATTGTATGTTCAGAAAATTTCCAAAATATTTAAGAAGAAATATTTAAATGTTCTGAATTTTTTGTTGTTTAATAGCTAAAAAGTATATTCTTATTCGGAAATTTGAGAGCATTGTCGTAAAGTAATAATTTTATGATTTTGTGCGATTAAATAGACTAAACAAGTTATTCATTTTTCAGAATTTTGCTTTACAGTATAAATATTAATAGGGAATAAATATTTTCATAGAACAGGAAAAAATATATTATCAACGATTTGGTAAAATTTTGAAAGCATTTTCAACCTACAATTTTTTTTATCTGATTGTAAAGTTAACAAAAATATTTTGTAAGAAATAAGGTTATATGTAAATAAGATTATTTATCGTAAATTTTAATGCTTATTTTGTAATTGATATTTTCAAGAAAATCATGTTAAAATAATCATTTACTATCATTAGATTATGTGAAAATCAATTTTATATCAAAATCAGATTTTTAAACAGATTCTTAGTTCAATTTTCAAATTCTAATTTTAAAAAAGATACATAAACTTTTGATATAACCCAGAATTTTCATATTAAAAATACATAGACTTATTAAAATTTTAAAAATCTATTTTTACGAATAAATAATGAGAATATACAAGCTTTAATAGATTGTACCATTTATGGAATTAAGAAAATGCAATGATGAGATTTTCAAGAATACAATATAGGCATAGTATTCATAATGTTTAATTGTTAAACTATAGAAGAATCTATATAATCTGTATTAACAATGCATACTTGTTTAAAAATTTGAAAAGATCTCTTCAATGTTTCAACTTTTTTATCAGCATACAATTTATAATTCTAAAAGTCTCATTTTAAATACTTTAAAATGTACTTTTCAAATTTTATGAATCATTTACAAAATAGGAATAATTTTGAGCAGTTAATATTAACTTGTTAAAAAAATTTGACGATTTAACCATGATTAATTTTATGATTATTTATTTACATCATTATTTGCATAAAGTAAATAACATTAGTGCGTATTGATTATCATTTATTTATATATATTTGAAATTATTGATGGGTTAATTTATCATTTTATACGTTAAATATTTATTAATAAAATAACATTACTAGTATTGTAACCACTTATTTTAAATTTTGAAAATTATTGCCATTAAGTGCCGTAATTTTTATTTTATACCGTACCAATGAAATTTTGGAATAATTTAAATATATTAAACTTGTACTGTCTATATACCGTAATTATTACCTGAAAATTTCGTATTGATCTGATAAATTGCAATTTCAATTTCAAAATATTCAAATGTAATCAAATTTCTCTGCTAAATAATCTAGCTGCGTAAACATTTTGTTAGAAATTGGCTTTGATCAATTTATTCTGCAACTTTTTAGATTTTAGAAGGAGATTTCAGATTAAGAAGATTTAAGAACAAGAAATCTAAATTGAATAATTAAGTTTCTATTAAATATCAATACAAAAACTATCACAATTATTCTCACTGAATATAAAATTTAGAATGGCAATACTTGATTAATATCTGTATTTAAACCACTCCTTATTAATCTGTAGAATTAATTTAATTCATTTAAAAACCCTTGAATCTGTTGGTTACAAAGTAAATATTTTCCGCTGCAAGGTATTTAGTACTAACTTATGTACAGTTTGAGAGGAGTTTCGGCCTCTAAACCTACACCACAAATATCTGAATTGAAATAGAAATCTGTATTCTATTCAAAATAAAAACGTCTTGAGCGATAAATTAGCATGAATTTATTATTTGAGATTTAGAGAAAGTAATCTGCGAGATAATACACATCTTGAAACCGATCTAAGACAATGAATTGTCAGTTAATGTATGGTCAATTCAGTTACTAGATTACAGAATCACAATTTAGTATTTTAAAAGAATATAAATGACAATAAAATTATATGCAATTAAAAAGTAACAACAAAGAAACTCGTAATGCATGTTATTATTACATTAAACAATTTCACTATAAGTTGCATTAAAATAACAATCCATTTTCATTCATGATGTTGTAAATAGAATTAGAGATTCATCTGAAAATAACACATGTTTGCTGTGGATTACAACATTCTCAACGAACATGTTGCTGGAAAAATTTGAAGCGTCAAATGTAGTCGAAGCAATGATGAGCTGATAATCTGTTTCAAAGATAATCGATGTAAGCATAATTTGATTACATAATATGTTACAATGTTAATTCAGTCTGAATATCAATTGAAAAACAATAAGATAAAGAACAAAAAAGTTTGCATGTAGAAAAATAAGATTCATAATTTGACTGCAAAATTTGCTAGAAAGTATCACGCAAATTTGTATATATATATATATATATATATATATATATATATATATATATATAT
>JAPDSC010027996.1:289933-303418 GCA_026290005.1 Latrodectus geometricus
ATATATATATATATATATATATATATATATATATATATATATATATAAACAGATTATTAAAAATAAAAGTCAACAAAAAAAATTCGGTACATTTTACAGTTTATTTTAATGATAAAGGTTAAGGGCAAGCAGGCAGCTGAAGTTAGGCATGATGTTTATAATCCTGATACTGTAAGAGCAAATTACATACAATTTTGATATTAATGATACGGCTCATAGAAGAACGTCTGTTGTCAAAAATATAGATAAAATCACAGAAATGATCGATGTTGAGGGCATGTTATCAGTCATCACATTACTATGAACTAAAGATTGATCTTAAAACAGTTTTAAACATTTTATGCAAAACAAATCTAAATTATTTTTTTTAAAGTCTTTTTCTTCAATCATATATATATATATATATATATATATATATATATATATATATATATATATATATATATATATATATATATATATATAAGATACATTATAATTGTTGTAAAAAAATTATTACATTCAAATAAAATTTTATTTGTAAATTTGCTAAAAGGTAAACAACTAAATAACATGCAATTATATTTTCATAATGTTTAGATATATAAATTAAGAGAAATTTTTACCCTGAGTAACAAACTATGGGAAGTATTTCAGTAGTTTTATATTTAACATTGAGTCAAACAGAGATTGGTTGGCAGGTACTCATACAGTTGCCATGCAGAATGCTATCATCCAACGATAGTAGAAATCGTTGCCGTGACGAGACTAGTGTTCATTAATAATTAAACATGAGCCAAGAAATATAGGCTACATGAATTGTGCCTAATTCTGTTCAAATATATCATTTTATACATCACGATTAAATGGTGAAGGAACATTTTTTAACAAAGTGCAGTCGATGTAAATAAGAGGTATTTGAAGGCACTCTCGATACCGTCATGTTAGGTGAAATGCTAAACTGACCACTCGAATGCATGCTGCCACTGTGCGGTGTCGAAGATGCTGCAGATGCGACCATCAAGATGCTGTAAAAAATTGAGATTTTCATTTAAAAGCATGTGGTCACACTATTCCTTTATCCATTTGTGTTCTTAAAACACGCTATTGAATATATTGCATATAAGAAAAACCATAGTAGAGCAACCGACAAAACTGCTGCCTTTGACATCGAATTGTTCCCAAAGTCATTTGTGTTCGAGCATATAATTCAACAACATTTTTGAATTACGTTTATTGTTAGCTTATATTTAAATTGAAATACTGTAAAAAGTGACACCCTTAACGAGGCCTCAGTAGCTGGTTGGTTAGTGTGTTTGCTCTAGTTATCGGAAGGAAGTGATTTCGAATCTCAACCCAAATGAAGATCCGTCGTGCTCACGAATGACAATTAGGGCGCATAAGGTATATCACGGTCGAAATGTTCTTCATGTGAAAGTATACAACTAGAGTGGTTGTCCAATACTAGGGTCTTCTGCTTGGTCCCTGCTTCTAAATTGCTAAAACCCACCCAATTTCGGGGCGACGATGGTACACCCACTGTGGTAAAGGTTAAAGTTTCCTTTAGTAACCAAAAAGACAGAAAAATTCATGTTTATGTTTTAAAATTTATTACAGGATTAGAATTCATTGCTATTCTATGTCCCCTCTTAGTTGTGCAAATATAACAAATATATTTTGTGTATATGTAAGTAAATTATTTCGTTTAATGAATTGTTAAATGAAAGTAATCTCAACATATTCATACCACTATATAAGTTGCCATCCCTTCCACCCTTTATCTTTCTGAAGTGGTAGAATATCCTAAGTAGCCAGTCATTAAGGATAAAAAATGAAACTTTTAATATTTGCAGTTATAAATTTATATATACTACAAATTAGTGAGAAATAAAGAATAAAATTAAATATTAAGAAAATTTATCTTTCATTTCGTAGCCAATTTAAATTTAGTAAGCTAAAATTTCAAAAGATTTTATAATCAAATCTCAAAACAAATTCATGCAATTTAATAACGATTGCAAAATTTATGTTGTTTAAGGTTAAAGTTTTGAATAAAAATTCACACTTTGATTTTAAAATTAAAGTAAAATATGCTCGATTATATTGACCAAAAAAAGAAAAAGATTGTTTTTTCTTAAAGTTTTCCGATGAGATATATGAAAATTTCCTTTATACGAAATTTCGTATTTCATTAAATATTTGCTTAGTCCCTTAACAGTAAATATCAATTCTGCTTACTTGTTTAATGTAGAAAATGATTAAAATACCCTAAGGGAATGAAATCACTTAGTGTACGAAAAGTTGGGATTTGTGGGAAAAGGCTAAAATACGAAATTCGAGTGTTTCCCATTAACTTATTCTGAGAACAATATTTACAGTCATCTAAGTAAATTAAATCATTAAAATTAAGCAAATCAAAGCTGAAATGTAGATTTAATACTTGAAAGTAGAGCTATTATATGTCAAAAATCACACATTTTTGGTGTTAATCTTTTGCTGAAAAATTAATGCTTTTCAGATTATCTCGTGAAAATAATGTGAATTTTTAAATTAAAATATTTAAAAATAATAACAGTAATTCATAAATACATATATTTCAAATGATTTTTAAAAATAAACTTTCATTCTGCGTTTTAATTATTTGTTTTAAATAGTTGGTACGTACTTGAAATCATTTTGTTTCTATAAGTAATTGTTGTGTGTTTATTATTTCCTAATTTTACATTTGCTCATAATCTTTTATTAAAAGATCATAAATGTTACTAAAATTCAAAAATGGAAAAATATAATAATCTTAATAAGATGATGTTTAATAAATTTCAATGTTCACTTTAATAGAAAATGTTTAAAACTTTAGAAAACAGAGAATGGAAGTGTTTATTTTTCTCAAAGGACGTCATTAGAAATGACAGATTTGAATTATAAAGAGAACAGGATTGAATTTTATCCAAAAATTTCTCATAGAGTTCAAACAATGGATTTCCTTCAATATGACATGGCTTTAACAAATGGGGGACATTTATCAAACAGACACTTCATTACAGATTTATATTTTATGGTTATGCTCCAACAAGGTGCTTTATAATAATTAAATTTTATTTTGAAAATTGTCTAAGTAATAATTAAAATGTTTGCAGAACTCAGATATTTTGACTCCACGTAGAGAATGGCTTAGGCTTTTGTGAGGCGATTTACTAGCCACTGCCTAAATTTCCTTTAAAATGAACTTATCGCGTTTGTGTTAAATAAGCTACATACGTATCGAGAGAAAAACCCTGAAAAGTATCTAAACATCCAACCCGATAACAGTGCATGAAGAAAGGAAAAGCGCAACATTAATATCTTCCAGTTTAACTGTAACTAGAATCGATTCCGGAACCCTTCTCTCTGAGGAACAGTGTTCATCCAATAAGCCACGATGATTTTTTAAATGTAGTTGTAAAATTATAGTAATTACATAACAATATTTCTTGTAAAAATAGCGTATGTTATTTTCCTCGTAAGTACTCATAGATTGTTGCATAGTTTTGCATATAATACTGTTCCACGTATGATTGTGCATAATATCTTAATTTTAAACTACGGTGTAAAAATATGTATAATAATTAAGTAAAATTAATCAACCTAAAATAATAAATTTGTGCAAAATTGCAATCTAAATGAGAGATTTTGTTTTAAAAATATACATTTATTTTTCAAATAAAGAAATAGACTCTATTATCCACCAAATTCTTGATTTTCAGTTATATATTTAATCTAATTTTTTGTTATCTAATAACACTTCAATCGAATGAATTTTATGACTTACGATTTTGCGTCTTTAATATTATTTGATAATGGATCATTAATCTTTTTCAGCCAATAAACCAGCCAAAAACAATAAAAAAAAGTTTTATTAAGCAATTATTCGCAAGAAATATGAATAAAAGTTAAGATTCCTTGGACATCTTAAAATCAAAAAATACTTTTTCTGACTTATAACAAAAGGATTAAAATTTTTAAATGTTTGATTGTAATCTAAATTTAGATCTAAGTACATTCGTTGCTTTAATTATGTTGATCACAGTTTCATTTTTAAATAGAAAATCCAAATTCGTTGTATTTAGTCAGTGACAAATTATAAAGATTAATGTGACAAATTATAAAGATTAAAAATTAAGGAAAGAAAACTGAATCATAAAACCAGGTTTTATTTATTAATATTTCTTATTTAATTTTTGTATTAATTATTCTACAATATAATTCATAAAACTTTTAGAAACTAAGTTCCGAAATTTATAGCAAAATTTAATAATCCGTTGTATAAAATTTATTCAATGGAACTTGATCTGTTAATTTCTGCGTGCTTTAATTAAAATAAATTTGTTGTTCAAATTAATATTAAATTTCGGTGTATTCTCTTCTTCCCTAATTGGTTAACACTGATATAATTTCTATTTATGATATAAATATAAAATAAGATCATTTCATCATTTTTGGGAGATTTAAAAGAAATAAGAAATGCATAATGAGACATCGACTATAAAATTATTTTAAGACGAGTAATAGTTAAAATTTTCCATTATTTGTCAGGACCATTGTTTCTATAATTTACCGAAATTCAAAATTATCATTCTTTTTCTAAATATTTTAATTCAGTGATTCACAGCCTTCTTTTTGTAGCGCACACTTTTAATGATTTCAAAATTTAACGCAAATAAAAAGAAGGTTTAGAATTTGGTATTTTACCTATAATGTATTATGTAAAATGGTTTATGATAATAATTTCCAATGTAAGAAAATAATATGTGTACTACAAAAGTAACAATACGTTTACAGAGGGAATAATTACAATGTAATTATAAAGATACCTTTTTAATGTGAAATAATGTAATTTGTACAAAAATAACAATACATATATTAAGGGATTAATTAATATTAATCCCTCAATAAATGTATTATGAGCCCTTAATAAATTATTAATTTAGAGATGTTTTTGATAATTTCATTTATATCTGATCCTAAAAAATACAATGCTATACATTTTCACACCATCTTCTACATTTAACATTCTCGACCATTTTCGTTTTCATGTTGGTTAACAGTGAAAATCTGAATTCCACAAATAAGATGTATTGTTTTTATGATTCAAAAAAACTGTAATTGTATACACTGGGAACACTTGAAATTTTTTCACATCATATTTTTATGAAAAAGGCCACAGTTATCAAAGGTAAAAACTTTTTAACTGTAAATAATGTGGTACTTAACTGTAAAAATAAGTTTTCTTTTGCAGTGTACTTTTCTTGATTTAAACAGACTTAAATAGTAATAAATATTAGATGTAGCTCAACATAAATTAATGTTTATTTTATTTTTATTAACTAATCAAATAACACTAAATAACAAAAGTTATTTAAGAACTAAAATTATTCAATATAGGAGGAATGCCCTATCTCACAAATAGTTTTAATTATTCATTTAAAATATCATTATGGCTTCGAAACCTTCCTCTCGAAATTGTGAATTTTAATTTTTAATTGTTAAATTTTAAAATATTTTGAATAATATTCGTATTTCAAATATCAATCAATATTCTATTAACATGCCTAAGGAGAAGTTTCTTTTGGCAAAACGGATTGTTTTTATGAACAAGCTCTATAGTTTGTATAACTATATTCTAGCGGAGAATCAACTTTGAGATCATATGGTTCATTAGCTATTTGTACATTAACACAGTGAATTTGAAAACAAAATCATTTAATGAACTTTCGAAGTTCACGACTTCGAAATTTCCATCTGTAGGATTTTACATAAGTATATTTCTTCGAACAATAGGCTTCTAAGCAATAAATGCATTCTCAATGTTCACTTTAACACATCTATTGACGTTAGAGCAAAATAAAAACCAAACATTTTCCAGGAAACTCATATCAGTTGGGCTGCCTCGGGGCAGTTTGAGATGGGAAATTTCCGCAAGCTTCATTTGCAGCGAAAGTAGTGAGAAAGAATTTCGAAATATTTTGAACATACTAATCTTATGTTTAAATACGCAGTGTAAAATTTGACAATAGACGGATAAATTATTCATGATGATAATGAAAGGAATAAGAAAGTTTTTTCAAAAAGTATAAAATTAATTATAATAACCATCTTTGTATTTCATTCTGTGTAGTTTTGTGTTTATTTAATTAAATTTCTTATTAACTCTACAAAATGGTTGAGGAAAGTTCATATTTTAAATGAGAAATAGTAAAGAATTCGATAATAAACTGAAATTTGTATCTAAAATATTGGGTTAATATCTCATATAAAATAAAAAAAGAGGTTTAAAAAAATTTTTTCAAGGCTATAGAAAAACTCATAAAAAACACAGCAACAATCTGGTTAAATTAAGTCTGCATTTATGACCAGAAATCTCACAAATTATGTAAACCAAATCAATGATTAAAAATACGACTTAAAAGCAACAAAAATATGTTTTTCTTATGTACCTATCTCTACAAAAATGTGTCAGTCTGAAGCATAAACGGATACCAATATTTAAAAAATAGACAAGAAAACATTATAAAGAAAGAAACACTAAAAATAAAAACTGTAAGCATGAGATATATACTTATAGAACGTTTTCATTATTCAATAATAATTTAATAAATTACTTCAATATTCTACATTCATTTTCCCTGCATCTTTACACAATTACATTCTGTGTTTCTTTCTTTCGACTGTTCTCGATGTCATTTAAAATAATGGAACTGATAATCTAGTATTCATATTTTTATTGTTATAACTTTTTGCATGAGGTAAACTTATTTCTACTAAAAATGTTATTTACAAATTATGACCTACTGCTCATAAATAATGAGAAAATATTAAAAAAAAAAACATCAAAAATTTAAATGAGTAATTTAAAAAATGCTTTGGTAATAACAAAAACTAAGATCAGATAGTATAATCTCTCATTACTTATAAAAGTAATTTTTAAAGAATGAATTTATGAAAAAATATTAGCTCTCTTTTAAGATGCAAACATCTATCAAACAAATACCAGGGCAGCAGCTGATGAGATTTCAGAAATAACGTATTGCTGAAAATATCTCGATACATAAATATATGTGTGAAAATTTTTAATGAAAAATCCATAAATAATTGTAAGTTGCAGATATGCCAGATTTTAATTACTGTAAGGTAGCAAACTTTGAACTTATAGGGTTTCATTGGACAAAAAATTCATTATTTTGTGAAAGAAATATAAAAAGCTCGTAAATGTTGGAAAATAATTTGATTTGTTATACGCTTATTGAAAAGTCATAATAATTAACATATAATAAATCAGTAATTACTAAAATACCAAATATGGAATAGGTTAAGACACTAATTATAGTTTAATTTTAGTAATATGGTATTTATGTCCCTAACATCAAGTTTCTTTGCATTAAACAATTAATATTATTAAAAGTGTAAATATAAAATCGTGTAATAAGGATTAGATTAAGGAAACGTTTAGTTGCTCAAGCAATAATAAATGTTGATAAATATTTTAGAGATTCACACTTTACTACACACGTTTTGATTACAAGCTACTAAGATATTTTCTTCCATCAAAAACATCAGCCTAGAAAAAAAATCTGTTTTAAACACTTATAAATCTAAAGACTCTTTATTTGACAACAATTTCTTCATTGAGACACAGTAGTTGAATGTTATTTTACAGATTTCTAAAAATGAAATACTAAAAATTTTAAGCAAATAACAGAAAAATTGCTGAGAACAAAATATTGCATTACTTAGTGTTTATTTTTTCTATAGGTAATTTAATTAATTGTCTATATTGCAGTAGTTGTCAGAACATTAATGTCTAATTAAGAACAGCTAAGCCAAGAAAACAGCTTGGAAGAGTTTACTTTCTGTCCATGAAATCTTTTAATACGTAGCGATATGCGTTCACATTTCGTAAAGGTAGGAACATAAAAAAATTTCAAACACTTTTTAACAGATTCCCATGCTGAAAAGCATCACATCAATCTTTTATTTTTCTTCAAGGTTAGCTGGATTATTTATCAAATACTCTATCTTAAAGAGAGGGTTTTATTACTATGCACAGATATGATATCCCTTTTGTGATAATGTTTGAATAATAGTAGCAAAAATAGATTAAAAGTGCAAGACCGCTAATAAGAATTCTAATCATATTAATTATTATTATAAATTTCATTATCATGTGCTATTGAACAATTTCCATGTATAAACATTTTTCCAAAACTAAGCTTTTGAAAAGAAAACTAAAAGAAAAAATAATATAATTCCTTATCCATTCTCTTATTTAACTAAATTCAATCCTAAATGAAACACATGGATCAACACATTTGTCTAAGTACAAATTTAAAAATAGAAGATAATGTCATTTTTCTTTTTCTGCTAATCATTCCTCTACCTGTTTGTCTAAATTTAAAAGGAATACATTACATAGTATGGCCAGTATATTAACACTTTATTCCCTCTCACTTTTACTATCTTGTACATCTGTCGTTATTTAAAATAAATCACAACTACTATTAATTAATGCCGCTAAAAATTAAAGGAATTATTTGTCGGATTTACCGAACATTTGTATTTATTTTTACCCAAGGTAAAAGATAAATATCTAATGGAAAAAATATTAAAAAAATATTGCATTATGAACTAGTTATTTATTTTCATAGAAGTATTTTTAGACCTGTATTCTAACTTTTCTATATTATTTTCACTTGCTGAAAAGTAGTTTAATGTTTCCAGATTCACATACTTTAACTTAGGATTTTAATTGCTTGTTCATTCCCTTGGAAGCAATTTACTTCGTATCATTGACATAAGAGATTAATTTTCAGCCATAAGTCAAAAGTCATGCTACAAGTGACGGTGATAACTTTTTTTAATTGCTCTTGGAAAATCTCCAAAACCTTTTATCTGCTGTTTGTGCGATAGTTTTTACTCTTGCCAGAAAATTTTTAACGTATGTAATTTTGGATTTCAAACATGTAAGTAAAAGCTCTACAATAAGATAAATATGTTCATGATACTGATAATTTAATTTAAATTTTTAATTATGAAGGGAGTTTTGAAACCAAAATTTTTAATGTCTTTTTTTAAATATTGCATAAAATTTACTTAGTGAAAATAATATCTTAAAAAAAATTATAAAACTTGCTTGGTAGGTTTTATAAATTTTTTAACATATTATTTTCACTAACTTCTATTCTATTCAGAGTATAGGAATTCATAATATATTATTCATATAGATTAAACATCCGTAATTTCCTAAAAAAATTCAAGAAATAAGAAATTTTAATTTAACATTTGTTTTAATATTTTAAGAAAAATTTCAAGTGGAAAAAAAAGCTCTCTCTCTCTCTTGTTTATCACATCTCATTAAAGCTTGTTGTAAGAGATAATTAAAATAAAAATAAATAAATTAAATATTTAATTATACCTACTGTTTTAAAACAGACAAATTCTAATAGTAAACAGTATAAAACACACTTAGTGTCTTCGTTTATGGTGAAAACATAATAACATTTGCATTGTGAACTCTTAATATGGTGGAAAATATTAATATCATTTTGATATTGCATAATTATGCAGTATGCAACACCTGTATTGCATAATATGCTAGTTGCATCAGTAGTCACTAAATATATAGCAAGAATCATTTTGTAAAAATATTAAAATAAATATGAATGTTGTATTTTTCAGAATAATCAATGAATAATTCTACTATATATAGGGCTAACACATTATGGACACTTCCACAATTTGATGTTGAACTCATTTAGAAGTCATAGGAGACTCATGATATAGTAGGAACATTATGTAATTTATTCAGAAGAGTATGAAACATAATTCTTATAATAAGCCATGGAAATGACTGCTGATCTAAGGGACTTTAACAGATGGCAGAATGTGATGATTCCAACATTTAAAAGGAATATCTCTGAGATTGCATCGTTCATCAGCTGCCCATTCGTTGTTTTTATGAGTAACTATGCCAAACATGACGGTCAAAAAAATAGCAGTCACAAAGGTAATAGTGTTTGTCATGTCATTACTAAAGACACAAAATTTCGGAAGACATCTGTATTCTAAAAATTGATCAATGTCATACAGTAGTACATTTAACGACCGAATATAATGCAGAATAAAGTAGTTTTAAATGTTTCTAAGCCCAAGAATTTGCGTGTGCTTAGCGATTTCAGATTTCGTTGATATTCAGTCAGAAAAATTATGCAAAAGTGAAGTATGTACATTAATAAGCTAGCAGTCCTTTTCCTATTATCTAGGTAAATAATTTTCTAGAACATTTGTAAATTTTGAATTTTTTTAAGTTTGCATTATCTGTAATAAGACTTTAAATATGATTTTTTTTAACTTTTATTTCATATTTTTTACACTGTTACAAGTTTTATGTTATTTTGTATCAAATTTACAATATATTCTGATTGTTTCAACTAGAGTAATGCTTTTCTTTAGTTTTATTTTCTTATAAATGTGTTATTTATATTGGATTCATAATTAAATTTTAAGCAATAATTATAATTTTGAAAGATTGACATTAATGGTCATTAAAACATATTCAGAGACATATTTAGTCATTAATAAGACTTACAGTAAAAAAGTAATGTGCTAAGAGATGGAAGGATTTACAACTTATGAAACAATAAAATTTCTAAATTGCTTATATTGTTAAAAATATTAAAGGAAGTATGGTAAAGAGAAAAAAAAAATCCAAGCAAATATTTTGTTCCAAACATTTATAAATACGAAAAATTTATTGAGTAGAACGGTCTTTGATATTTTGTGGCAGTTTTAAAATAGATACATAGTTGAGGCATGCAAAAAGAGAAATTAGTTTTCATTATTTGCATTTACCGTCGATGTCTAATCTTTTCCACTTTAACTATTGTATACCCTGAAGTAGAACTTTGGCGTCAGATTTTCCAGCATCTCAGATAAGAAGGCTGACATAAGATTCCAGTGAATCGCATCCGTGAATAAGCACAATCGTCAGAAATATCTCAGAAATCCACTCAATTGAAGATAATGTGACACAAATCAAGTGAAGATTAAGCCGAAGAGGGGATGAAAATTTATTCTTTCTGGCCTGGTGAATAGCGCAAAAATGTCATTATTCGATCATACATCAATCCGTGCTGGACACATACTTATCTTCGCATGTTTTTGAGCAAAATGTCTTTTGGTATTAAATAACTGATTCAGTAGAATTTTGATTAACAAACATTTGCTGCTAAACAACAACCGTTTTACTCTCTTGTTTAATTTTCAATAGGTTACTGATATTTAAATTCTAATGCCAACAGTGCTGAAAGTCATCTCATCATTTAAAGAATTTCCCATACCTTGTAGTTGATAATTTCTCATGCCTTATAACCTTAGCTCTCAGTATTAAAAAATTAAAGATTATTGAGATTTATTGAGATCCCTTAAAAATTAGGCATGATTTTAAAGAATCTAATAAAACTGAAAAGGTATGATTTTATATACATAAATTGTATATAAACTAAATCTTTAAAAACACGAGAAACTAGCATTTGTTTATCATTGATTTCTGAAGTATTTATAAATGCTTTATATCAAATAACTTATAAACATAAAAAATATTTTAAGAAATATATTTTATTTATTGCTAGAAAAATTTCAGATAGTTTTCAGGGGATCATCTTTCACTGAGAGACATAATGTCGTAAGACAATATAAAATTACCTATTACTTTCGACAGCAATTTCAATAGGAGAGTTCTATTTAAAATAAAATTTTTAAGATCAAAATAGCTTAATATGAAACATAAATTTGAACGAGTAGACTTGAAATAAAACTGATAATTTAGTATAGGATTCATCACACAGTAAAATCTTACCTTAATTTGAAATTCTCAAAAATTCAAAATTTCAGTAATCATGCCTTATTATCAAAATTAAATTAAATTTAGTAAATTCTATTTTTTGATAAAGATATATATGTAAATAAAATAAAAATTATAAATACTTAACTCAGTTAAATTAAAATCATTTGTTCACTTATATATATATATTTTAATGATATTTAATTTTAATGTCGTTTAAAATTGCAAGTGATATACATACTTGGTTTTCATTTAAATTTAATAAATTTTATGAACGGTTGCGAAGTTAATATTAAACATTTTTGTGACTAATCTTTATTCAAAAATATAATTTTATAGTTTTCTAATGCCTTTCGATGAAATGAAAAGTTATGCTTTACATGCTAAATTTTAAATGATAAATGTTGATATTAGGATTGAGAGATATTTTGTAAATATCTGAGAGATTTTTATTAATTTATCTTATAAAAGGAATTCGGTTAAAAGACATTACGATATTTATAATACACAATAAGAAATTAAAATGATTTAAAAATTAACTAATATAAAAACTATTTCTATCTTTAAAAAATTTAAAATAATATAAATTAAAAAAACAAACTCAAAATGTATAAATTTTTATTTCTAAGTTAATGCATTTTGAAAAATTGAATTGAAACCAAAAGACACAATAATAATAGAAGAAGACAGCAAAATTTCACAACATAATGGAGTTAATAGATACAGTATATTACGAAACTGTCAAAATGACAGGAGAAATTTCTAAGAGTTGCAGATGAATTCTATTTGAGATATCAAAAGAAAGTAAGGAAAAAGAAATATGAAAAATGATTTAACTCGTAAGAGATATGAATTTACTAAAACATTATTCATCAAAGTAGAGATCAAATGAAAGGAGTTAGAAAAGATGATAAGAAATATTTCAGTTCTAATAAGAAATAATATTATAACATTGACATAACTACAATAGAAAGAACTAGAATGAATACAAATAACTCATTACAAGAGATAAGACAAGAAAAGAAAAACTAAAGAAAAATGATTTTAATACAAATATAAATAAAATATTAAACAAATGCAAACTGTATAATAAATCAAAATGGGGGAAATGCTTTCAAAATGGGTTGATGAATTATCAGAAAATGAATAACAACAAATCATGAAGACTGCTCTTCTAATTCTTCTTATTTTTACGTGACAATGACAAAGTTTTTCAACACGAATATTGCTCAATAATGAACTTATCTTTGGATTTTCTTTAGAACAGAACTTTTTTTTTATGAAAAGAATTTTATACATAATTATAACATTGCGAACCCTAAAAAGAATCACCATCGACAATTTAAAGTGAAACTAGGATAAAGTAAACTATTCATAATATAGAATATTGATAGATATAAGATACATATAAGTTAAGATTTTTAATTAAATAAATTGTTTTTATATTCTTTCAATAAGTTACACAAATAAAATTAATGTAATCCGAAGAACAAGCATTTGTTTTCATTTTTGTAAAATATACAATAACTTCAGCCTACAACGGCAACATATGTTAAAGAAAATGTGTAGAATGTTTATAAAAATCACACACACACACACACACACACACACACACACACACACACACACAC
>JAPDSC010028011.1:0-23000 GCA_026290005.1 Latrodectus geometricus
CCTAAATCAAAAGTTTCAAATAAAATGTGCTTTTAAATGAATCAATTTGCCTGAACAATATTAAGATTTTACTAAATTCTCCGATATTTTTTTTTCTTAAATCAGGGGTAATAATGTTTTTGTGTTGTAAAACAATTGTATTGAATACCTTAATTTCTTCTTTATCTTTTACTTTATTTAAAATAATAGATTAGTTTACTTAAATCTTTTTTCGAAATATACTTTTTCTGATATCTGATTCATTTGTATTTAATTATTATCCGATTTTTCAATATACGATCCGATTTTTCAAAATTTTCTTATAAACTAAACATTAAAAAAGTTTTAAATGATTAAAAACGTTATTTAAAATTGTATTATGTTTTGAAAACTTATAGAGCTATATCTTATAATGGAGACAATGATAAAAAAAAAAAAAAGCTAAGCAACAATCAACTATTTCTTCATAAATTAGTTATGGGTACAGAAAGGATATTCTTACAATTCTCTTTTTAATTTATACTACATTTTATATGAAATTATAGCTCCTTTGAATCTCGTTCTTGGAAGTAATATATTTTTCAATTGTGGAAAATGTTTCTTGTTGTTGCACAATTATTTGTATAACTATTCAAAATTATACAAGCTGATTTCAATCTCGTAAGATTTTTGTTTTCATTTTCTTTTTACTAAATAAAGGTGATATCTATTTTAAATAACTGCCATCCGATGGCTAGTGGTTAGCGTTACTGACTCCCAGGCTGTTGGTCCCGGGTTCGAATGCCGGTTTCGGCAAGGACGTTTCCTTTCTGTGTGTGTGTGTGTGCTTCTTTGTCCTTTCTTCTTCTAAGATGATGTATGAATGTAGCCCATCCTATAATCGGGTTTGTGGTGGTGTGACGTGAGTAATGCTACTTGCCTCCTTGACTTGATTCACAGGTGCCCACCGGATAACGCTAATTAAGTATCAGTTTCTGGTTTTGTTGTGGAGAAGGGTTGGTGACCCAGTGACTGTTATTGGAAAAAAATGAAACAATTATATAGTTATAATTTTTTTCACAAGCTCTCAGAGAAAAAGAGTTGCGCAATGATTGACAGACAATAATGGAGCTTCAGTACAGCTATTTATGTAATTCAAAATGTACAGCAAATGAAATTGAGCACAGTTATTTAAAGCACTGCCTATTACTTTAAAGAGAAAGATATTGATTACGATCACCTTACAAATTATTTAAATATGTTCTAGTGGTCAAACTGCAGAGTACGTTTTCAAGACCCATAACAACACCAAGCTGAATATACTATTATCACTCCACCTTTTTCGTGCCTGGCAACTCTGTAGAGTGAGTCATCAATGTCACTGTTCTTAAAGGTAATACACGGAGCGAGTGTTTGATGGCAGTTTATCTCCGCAAGGCGTCCGGAAATGGTTCGTGGCACAAATGGCAACACTACTGATGTGCCGTTTGTGCCATGAACCAGCGTTTATTGTGGAAAGAGTCACTATGGGATCCAAGAGCGCTTGCCGCACTATCCTTCGATTTTCGCGCCTCGTCTTCCTTGTCGTTCCAGACCCAGTACACTGCACGTCCATCTTGCCATCACTACCATGTTTTACCATCTTGCCATCTCCCCTTTGTTGTTCCATCTTACCATCATTACAATGTTGTTCCATCCTGCCATCTCCAACACGTTGTTCCATCTTGCCATCACTGCCATGTTGATCCATCTTTCCATCACCACCATATTGTTCCATCTTGCCATTCCCACTATGTTGATCCATCCTGCCATCACCACCATGTTGTTCCATCTTGCCATTCCCACTATGTTGATCCATCTTGCCATCACCACCATGTTGATCCATCTTGCCATTATCACCATGTAGTTCCATCTTGCCATTACTACCATGCTATTCCACCTTGCCATTACTACCATGTTATTCTATCTTGCCATTATCACCATGTTGTTCCATCTTGCCATTACCTCCATATTGTTCCATCTTGCCATTACACCATGTTGTTCCATTCTGCCATCACCACCATGTTGGGCCACTTGCCAACATATGTTGGGAGCAAGATTGTACACCAAGTATTATCGACCTAGCCAGCAACACTTCGCGTCGACAAGCCTGGAGTTTTTAAACCGATGACCCCTCTCAAATTGGCTTAACTGTGCGAAGTGTCTTCTCACAAGTCTCCTTGGCGTTTTTCGCTTACTGAAGTTCTCCTATCGTCACATTTTAAAACTATCCACTATGTGCCAGTTTATATTGGGCCAATTTCCTGATTGCAGCGCCCCTGCTTGGCATATGGCTATGAGCAATAGCACCAAATTTGTATCATTTGCAAAAATTGACGCTTGTACTTTTCTTCCTTCTTGGAGAGCTATTTTTAATGTTCCCATGTATATTAATTTGTTACAAATTCGTACAGAATGTGTTATAAACGTTCGTTACAAATTCGTATAGAATTTGAATACTCATTATTTATTTATAAAAATGGTTATGAATTAAAAATGTAACAAAATCTTGAATATATAGTTTCAAATAACAAAAAAATTTCTGGAAGATGTTTACTTTATGTACAGGAAATTACAATACAAAGAAATTATTTGGAATGTTTTACAATAGGAATGTGCCTTACATAATTGAATATTTTTTCGAATATGAGCCATCTTTATTTTCTAATATTAATATTCTTTTTTGAACATAAAGTTATTAAGAAAGAATTAGTTCTTTGAACACGTTGTTTCTATCACCATTTTTAATACGGTTATGATTGAAAACCATTGTTGAATTATTCAAATACTACTCTTGGGGTTATGAGTAACAGATCAAAATCGAATAAAAGTGCTGAGCACATTTATTTACTTGTCGTCATTTTCAATATAATTGCGTATAATCGAGTAAATATATCATCACATGATGATCACGTTTTTAAGAGCAAATACATCAAATAAGGCTTGAACAGTTGTGTTTGTTTTTGTGTACAGGAACTAATCTTTCTCTTTGATCTTCAAATTAATCAAAATATCATAAATTGGACATACGTTTTAAGAAAGAAAGAACAATACATGTTTTTGACCACTCTAATCTCGAAAAAATAATCTTGAAGTTTTTGAAAAAACAACTATTTATACATCTGTTTTTGATATATATATATATATATATATATATATATATATATATATATGTATGTATTTCTTAATTTTACAATCTTTTTGCTGGAGTGGAGTATAAAACCCACTTTTTCTATATACATTCTTGAAGGACAAAACTTTATAGTCATCCTTACTATAACTTAACAACATTTTAAATATAAAGTAATGTAAATGCTCGATCTATCCGGGAAGTGATTCCTTTTAATCTTATTCACCAGAATTCAGATACTCATATCCAGAGCTATATGAAGAGCCACTTCAAATCTTTTCTAAATCAGCATTTGTGTCCCAATACAACAAATTGTCTTCTGCATCAACTAATGCTTCTTTTTCTTAAATGATTAAACTACTGTCTTTGTTTTACACAGGGTGATTCTAAATTGTTTTTACAAATTAAGAGCGGTGATAATTCTCATGCATATAAACAATAATTACATAAGAACATAGGGTCGCATTCCACTCTGAGAGGAAGAAAAGAGGAAACTAGAAATGTGCATGAAGGATCTATCACGAATTTACAATATGCAAATTTCTTCAGAGAAGAAACAGCATTTTGCTCTTATTGGTTACTGAAGAAAGCCAATCAGAGTAGACATTGTCATTTAAAAACGGCATCACATCATCGCATCAAATATTATTTGATAAATTCGTCCGAAAATTCTCGTAAATGATATCCCACACGATAGGTTGGTTGGTTGGGTTTTATGGCGCAAGGTCCAAAAAATCCCACACGATAGATTAGACGTAGCGGATCTGTGGCTTGGCCTCCTTGCTCACCGGACCTCAACCCACTAGACTTTAGACACATGAAATCTTTAGTGTATGAGCCGCCTGTGGATTCAGTTGAAGATCTCATGGCTATAATCGTCGTTGCTGAAGGCAAAATTAACACGACACCCGGAATCTTCGAGAGGGTGCACCAGTTGTACCTTCGCTGGTGTCAATTGTGCAACGACACACGTGATCGGCATTTTTAGCATATGATGTGAGGTTTTCACTTAACAATAAATATCATTGTGAAACCTTTGGTATTATTCATTCGCTTACCCAATACTGTTGTATGTTCAGGTGAGAATTCCTCTTTTCTGCCTCTCAGCGTGAAATGCGGCCCTATGTAACAGATGCTTGTCTAGATGAGTACTATTTTCCCACTTAATTTGTTAAAGCAATTTAGAATCGAGCTGTATAAGTTCCGTAGAATATGTTTACAGTGTGTGAGTCTGCTTCTTTCGCATTCTCTTCCTGATCCAGCCAACTTCTTATCAGTTTTCCCTGTTAAAGGTTCAAAATGCCTTCATTTTATAGACTTGTTTCTATGTTCTTTAGCATACGCAATCCCACGTAGCTTGTGTGCCGTGTTTTAACAAAGCTGATATTGCTTTTTAACCTTAACTTTCTAATGAATTTAAGAAAACTGAATTTAAATTTTGTTTACTTAAAAGAAGTTCACAAAAATCTTTAAACGGATTCCAAATGTGATCCTACATGACAGTACATGCGTATTCTAAGTAAATGTAATACTCCAACAATCTGCAAGAAACTAAAACTAAATGCTTAAATCCTTGTAAAGATAATTTTAAGACTAAGTGTAATAAAAAATTGAATATTGATGTAAAAGACGCTCCCTGTGTTTCGAACATATTTTCAAGGTAAAAAGTGCATTTTATACGCCAGCAAATACGGTAATAATTACTGAAAAGCTCTGTAATTGTTGATAACAATAATAAGTCATTTATCTGAGTTCATTTTAAAGGTTACCATTTATCACAATTTTATATTATGATTGTTTAAATTTATCTATTATAATTTTTTGTTATTTTCCGTTGACTCATAATAACAATATAACTGCGATTATTTCAAAATACATTTGTTAAATATTTAAATGCAATAATAATGTTAGTTAGTAAACAGATTTTATATAAAATTATGGGTCAGTAATATTTTAAATATTTTTATATATTACCAAGTATTTTTTAGTTTTTAAAAATAATCTGTAAGATCTCATATAAAGGAAACATGGGCCTATTCATTCTATAAAGTTGATAAAAAAAATAAAAATAAAAAAAACATTAAAGGCATCATTCCAAGCAGACATCTTTTTTATTCTAGTAGACTATAATTACTATTTTCATTTAAAGCTTATTTCAAATTGAAATTCGTGTTATTTTGTAATAAAATTCGTACTACAATATTCCAAAATTTTAAATTTCTAGTCAGAAATATAAAAAATTAACTCAAAAAAACCTAAGATATTACTTTCTAAATTTTTAATATTATAATTAGTATAGATTGAAAATTTATCATCATGAATTATAAACATTATCCACTGTTATTGAAACATTTCCTAAAAAACTTATATTTTATTTTAACTAATTTCTTAATAATGAATTGATTTTTTTCCACCATTAAAAGTATTTTGAATTTAAAAAAAGAAATTATATGATTTTTTATTTATATTTGGACATAAAAGAGAAATTTTTGTGAATAATATAAAAGAAAAGAGAACATTTTGGATGAACGTATTCAAAAGTATTAACATTATTAGATAAGGTTAATTAAATCAATCATTAAATACAATCTTAATTTACATTCTTAAATAGTTAAAATTTGCTTTCAACTTTATAAAAATGTTTTTTAATTATAATTTCCTAGATTAATATTAAAAAAATAATACAAAGATAATTGGCACATGATTGATCAGAATGGCATAAATCAAAGCATTCTAATATTTCCATTTTACACTATCTTCGTTATATCTATTAATAGTCGAGAAAAAGAGTAAATTCTCGAATGTTAGGTACATGTCCTCTAATTTAAAATGGCTGATATGTTCAAGGTTTTACGAAAAATGAAGTACAAATAAGAATAAAATGAGTTGTAAAATATATATTTAATACAAACAGAAAGATATCCCATATATATATTATTTTTAAAATGCTTTCACATTATCAATAATAAAGATAGAGTAATAAAGGATATTTTGTGTGTGTGTGTTGCATAACGCTTTTTTGGTAGATAATATGTATCTATGTTTCATTTCTATAACTTTTCCTTCTCCACATCAGCCTTACACGTGCCACTAAAAATGAAGTGAAAACATTTAAAAGCAAGGACATTAATATGAAGTAAATACATACAGCCTATTTTTCAAAAACTGAAATATCATTAAAAATAAAAAAAATCCATAAAATATACCACAAATGAAAGTCAGGTTCTCAAATCAATAATCAATAAAATTAAAGTTTTCTTCCAATTATAAATATCAAGTGTTAAAACATTTCTACACGATGTGTTCACAATGTACAAGGTTACAAATTTGACAGCCAAGAATGGCAACGTGATTTGATGAGCCAATCGAGGATAGCTATGTAATATGGTGAGCCAAGACAAAAATCGAAATCATTGCGTGAAATTAAGTGTCTTGATGAAATGCAACCTGATATAAATCTGGAAGATAAAGAAGGAGAACAAGTTACATAATCACATGTATACATTGCTTACCAACTCAGAACATGGTCATGACCTTTAATGTGTAGGAATAGAGAATCCGGAACAATTTTGATATACCCCCGCCAAAATAATTAAGCACCAAATCTGGCACTCCCTACAGACTTTTTAGGGTTGCTGTTTCTTATTTTGGTGTTGCCAATTTAGATTTTTTCAGCTTTTAGGTTTTTGCTGTTGTCAAATTTAGTATTTTTTGTATTTTGTGCCATTTTTTTAGTTTTTTTTTAAAGTTTTTCTGTTAGTAATTATTTGTATTTCGCAAGAATTCATCTTGGCGAGAAAAAAAGGTGAAAAAGCAGGTATTTTGCTTGGCGAGAAAGAAAAGTCGCCAAATTTCTGATTTGGTGGTATATCAAAGTAGTTCTGAGAATCCATTAACACTTATTATATTGGGTGTGGTATTAATAGGGTAAAATGTATGACAATAATTTAACAGCTTCCTTTCAGAACTTCAACCTCTAATGCAATTGTTATAATTTTGTTGATAGAAACGGGAATCATTTAATAAACGTGTTGCTTATCTTTAGGATTTCTATATCCCGTTTTTTGTATTATTACAAAAACAAACGTCTATTATTTAGAGTTAAAAATAACTTAGACAATAGATAATTTTAGGACATTAGACTTCAACAACCCGAGTCCATGTATATAGAAACATTTACTTACAGGAGTTGAATAATATGTTGCTGACTCCATCCATTGTAAAATGTTTGAGGACGTAGCTAAGCGCTGAAACATTACTATGTGTAATACTCTCGTTACAGTGTATCAAACAATGGCCCATAGACACTTACCAGTTCCATATTCGCCAGACTAATTTTGTCATAACTATCGAATTTTCGGAAAATTAATTCCAAATCCCTCTAGATGTCAATTTTAGCTCGATTAGACTCAGGCCTGTTCTCGAAAGATACTTATTTTGTGTTAAGAATCAGGCTGAAAATACGGGTACGAGAATGCACAATGTAGCAATTTAAGTTTTAACATCTTCTCACTTTATGCACAGTTTGTAAGTTATATTGTGTTTTTCTCTAAATCATGATTGTGATGAGATTATCATCAATTATAGGTTTTCTGTTTAGACTATACTTTAGGCTGCTACTTTGATTCTCTCCAAGTTGTGATCGCGATTGATCGCCAAGCTGGTCAAAAATGAATCGTGTTCTGATTGATTTAAATCCAGTCGAGGCTCTGATTGGTTTATCGTTTTTAGAATTTTGAAAATCCAGCGGACGTTGGGTTATTTTTTAATGTTCAACCATACCTGTTAGCACTGTAATCGGCGCAAACAGGAATGACGTCAAAAAATCGCGAAGTTCGCCAAACGGCATCTTAAAGTATAGTTTTACCGGTTTTCTATATTTATGAAATACACTTATATGATTAAGACCATTCCTGGCTATGTATATTCGATAACCATAAACTTATTCTATTTGAATGCTATGTGCTCATTGTGCCAAAAGTAACTTATGAACTATCGTATACAGAATAACCAGGCGTGACGATATTGATGCTTCAAGACATTGGGAGACAAACTATTTTATTTATCTCTAGTATATTATTACTACATGTTCCTTTTTAATTGAAAGTTTATTCTTATTGTTGTTCATGCAATCTTGAAATTCGAAATGAAAAGAATTGAATATTGTTATAACATAGCATATCTTACTTGTTTTGAGATTAGCAATGATTTCAGTATTTTCCAAACTAAGACTGAACGAGTAGTTATCTTAATCAATTAATTCCATAGTATATAATCTAATTAAATAGCAGGGATTTATAAATCATAATTCAAAAGCAAAATTGTTCTTCTAGTGTCCTTTAAATGAAAATTATTTTTAAATAATTGTTTAAATTAATCATTATTGTAAGCTATTAATTTAAAAAGAACATTGCACAACAATATAAAAATATTCTAATTAAAATGCAATTATCGTTATTAGATTAAGAATCAAAACATTCGTTTTTCTGATTCCAAAAGAAATTTCAAATTCCAAGAGATCAGAAAATTCTGGTTTGAAATCCATTGGTACTTGTCTTTATTTTAAAAATTATAACATTTAAATATCCTCTTATTACATATTATTTATTTAAAATTTATTCATGTATTTTAAGAAATATTTTAAGAAATTTTAAGAAATATTACACCATTTTAATGTATATTAATAAAAGATAAATGTATTTTTCAAACATAAGGATGCCCATAGATTTTTAGATCAGTGAAAATCGTGAGAATACTAAAGTTTTCAAAAAAATATAATCTTAACTAAGAAACAAAAAATCATAAAGGCCTTTTATTAAAAAGTAATTTCGTGTATAACTAATACAAAATGGGATCGAATGAGTACTCAGTAAAATACGAGTTGTTTCTAACCCAGAAGAGGTATTCTGTATATCATTCCTCTTTGTAGAATTCATAACATTTCTTCCATGCAAAGAACGACGTTGTTTAGAACTTGTTACAAAATCACTGTTCCAGTCTCTTTTAAATACCAATCGTAACTGGTGGATTCCAACAATCGTTAATATAACTGCTATATCAAATCTCTTCCTAGAAGACGTCCCCCACAAATGTTAAATTTTTAAGATGAAACCTTACAAGGTTATCAATAAATTAAATTGTTTCCATGTCTGCATGCAAAATTCTACATAAAAAGATGTGGTATTTCGTTTTATGAAATAAAGATTGTATATTTTTCACCCAATTCGCAAGTATGTGTGTATGTACTGAAATCATCAATCATAATAAATCAACTTGAGTCCATAAAGAACGTTTAGAGACATCCAGTTAAGTTTAATATTTTGAATTTTTATCTGTACGTCAATTATTAACTTGTTAAAGCATATATTAATAGTAGTACTACTGTACTATTAATATATGCTTTAACAAGTCATTATCGATGCTAAAAAGTACCTTATAGCTGTTTTCTCAACCGTTTGTTATAAATGTTGTAGTTACTAATGACATTGAAAATATTGCGTCAGACGAAAGGTTATATTAAAAATGAAGGAAAGTTAATGTTCTATTATTTTTACTTTTTCTTTTTAAGAATAAATTGTATGTTTATTCTATGTTACATATAATGCAGAGAATTTAATATTTCTGTGTAATGTATTCTTATTAGGGAAATTAATGAAATTTATATGTCATTGAAGCTATTTTTGTGTGTAATCTATTCTTAGTTAAGATTTATCATTTTTATACTGTTGTAATTCAATTAAAGTTAACTTTAAGTAAATGAATTGTTTCTCAATCGCAATATAATTCAAGGCAAATGTTTTCCTTGAAAACATTTGTTTTTTTCTACGATTTTTTTTATCTGTTTAATTCTTGTCTTAGCATTGCAAAAAAATAATTCTCAGATCATTAAAAGAATGAACAATGTGAGAATTTTGGTGTGCCATTATAATCAAAACGTAAGATACCTGTTTTTTTCTTAGAAATTTCAATTTTTATTTCTTTTCGTGTCTTCTTTCCTTAAAATGACTCCAATAGATCCTTTGAAAGAGTAATCCTCAACCTTCTTTGTGGCGACACACTTTTAATGATTTCAAAATTTGGCGGCACACAAAAAAAGACAAGTTTAAAAGTTGTTTACTTACCAACTTATACACACTATATAAAAAAAGCATCTTACTTAATAAAAAGAAAGACAAAGACCTTGCTGTATAAGGTACTGATCAAGTCAGTATTGACTTATGCCTCTGAGATATGGACATGAAGAAAAAAACGAAAAGAAGATATTAGCGACCTTCAAAAGGAAGGTCCTGCTAACCATCTTAGGCGCTGTTTTCGATAATAACAACTGGAGAAAAGGATACAATTTTGAAATATATAAGTTTTTTAATGATAATGATATTATCAAGTTCTATAGAACTAAGCAGAATGAGATGGGCAGGGCATGTAGTGAGAATGGGCCAAGAACGAACAGCAATAAAAGTTTTTAATGTCCCCCTCTAATAAAAGACCAAGATTAAGACCCAAAAAGAGATGGAAAGACTGTGTAGATGAGGACTTTACCATCCTAAAAGTAAAGTATTGGAGATCAATTGCTGTGAGAAAGGCAGATTGGGAAAAGCTTCTGAGGAAGGCCCAGGCCCTCAAAGGGCTGTCGTGCCAATGCTGATGATATAAAAAAAGCTTAATAGTTTTCACCATATACATTTCTAAAATTCTGTGGCACACAAATGTGCCGCTGCTCAGTGATTGAGAATCACTGATCTAATTGCAGCCACATGCACAAATGAGGTAAAATTATATTTCTAAAGTCCTCACTGATTTCTGTTCGTTTCTGATGTTTCATATCGTATTCAGGCTTCGATGGATGTCATCTTTCCTAAGTATGGCTCTTTGATAATTTTTTTTTTTACTTTAATATATTTCAGGCTTAGCAAAGTATATAATGACGCATGGTGAAAGAAAAATTTCTCTAGCACATTGGAAAATTAACTAATCTAGCATTAATCTATTTAAAGACTAATCACTATCGTTGGTAACTGATTCCACATCAAAAATGATAATGATCTGAAATGAAATTTTAATAAAAAGGGACATGATCTGAAATGTTCAGCATTATAAATACTTTTTCATTGCGATTTAAATTCACATCCATAAGTGTGAAGATCACTACAACCTTTAATTTTACTGCAATTGTCAATTTTATATGCAAATGTCATTTATCTAAAACAAAACACCGTGTCATGACAGCCCATCACGTGGTCAAGATGGCCTGTTGTGCCACTGAGTTGAGTGGATGAGGTGACCATATTTGTTTCCTTGATTTAGGGCTCTGGTGTGATATGTCCCGGTTTGGTGGTTAGCCTAATGCGATGTCTCCACTGTTTAGTTCCCAAATTTGCTTGGCACACAGTTTCTTCGAAGGCTTACTGGACCAATCAACCCAAGGATAGAACGTCGGACATATGCACTAGGAGCCCAGAACGCTACCACCAAGCCACAGGGCCATTTGCCTTCTTTCCAAAAATGTTTAAATCATGTTTGATCTTGGTTAAAGTTACGTATTAAAGTTTTGTATAAAAAGGAAATTTTTTTAATTTTAAGATGTTTTAGTATTTTGTAATAAAAAATGATATTTTCAGAATGTAATTAAATGTAACTATATTTTGCAAAATGCTGATCAATAGCTGAGTAGTTAACATTCTTGACTCCTGGGATATTGGTCCCGGGTTCGAATCCCTGTTAGGAAATAGATGCTTTTTTTCTCTTTGTATCTTTATTCTTCTAATATGATGAATGAATTTGGCTCCCCCTATAAACGGGTTTGTGGTGGTGTGACGTGGGCAATGCTCGCCTCCGTGACCTGATTCACAGGTGCCCATCGGATAACGATAAAATGAGTAGCAGTTTCCGGCCTTGTTGTGGGCGATGGGTCATCACCCAGTGCCCCACCATTAGTAAAAAAAATTGCAAAATCAAGTCCTAATTTTTAAATTTGAAATTTGATTTACTTGATTCAAATCTCGTATTTTCCTTACAACGAATTTTTGATGAATAATATTCTGTACTTATTTGATAATAAAGAGTTTTCAAATTTATAGAATAGATTATATATCATAAATACGTAATTGGCTTATATGTAATAGGTTTCCAGCTTCTTTTCACTGAAATGAAAATTAAGCATAGTTGTTCATATCATGATTTCAAATAAAAGTCAGATGACAAGTCTGACATCTGAGATGACATTTTCTTACCACGCCACACCAACGGAGTAATATCGAGATCCTGATCTATTTTACAAGCTCTTGTGAACATTATAAATCACAGAGCTCATCCTCTATCAGCAATGAAAACGGTGATTTTCCCTACTAAGCACAAACATGCTTAAATGGCCTCAAAGAATTGGTTATAAATAAATATGAACTAGTATTTAGTGAAATAATAGCCAGACTGCAAGTTTATTCTAATTATTGTATTATATATTATAATTTTATGACAAGGTAGAAAATGTATTCAAAGTAATACATTTTTTAAAATTACTTGATAAACATTTCTGTACATTATGTAAAGTAGTTTTATATATTACATCATTGAAAATGCTGGAATTATCAGACAATAAAGAATTGTAAATATACTATAAATAGTAGTGATATATAATAGACTCTGTTGTTATTGTTGTTGCTTATGGCATTTTGCGAAGCCAATCCCGCCCGTTAGGTACTGGGATAATGAAGTCAGAAAACGCGTCGACTTTGGCTCATAGATGGCAGCACCATCTGGATCTTCCAATTTAGAGATTGAAACCAAAGAAGACCTATAGCCTGGCTTCAGCCATCCTCAGAGGTATTAATTTGGAACAGAAACATTGCGACCCGATATAATTGAACTGTCCTAGTCGCCATTAGTGAACACGACTGATCTTCGGTTAAGACGGGATTCGAATGTACTACCTTCCGTTAACGAGAGCGATGCCCTAACCAAACAGGCAACAGCTGCTCTCGTAATAGACTCAAAGGCAAATATTATTCGAATAACAAGAAGAAGGAAATCCTTTTATACACTAAAAACCTATTATCAATCACTGGAGTTAATAAACTTAAGTAATATTATTCATTTATTTGAAGTTTGTATAACTTCAGTCTTTTAAATCACATTTCTGTCTGTTTATTCACATAAACCTGCTCATGTTTTGAAGATGTTACAACTTCTTTGAGTTTTCATTTATGTTAACTGAATTTCTTCTAAAGGAAATGGTTGGACTGAGTTCTCTGTAGATATTATAAAATGGGAGTGTGATGATAATTACATCAGTATAGATATCACTACAAATAACTGTTAATAAAATTAATTAATTATAAATAAGAATAACTAAAGCATCATATAGGTATTTTAGTTATTCTTAGTTATAATTAATTTTATTATTCTTATATATTAATTATGAATAATCATCATCATTCTTTATCTTTCATGAGATAACATTTATAAATTATTTGATTTTATCATTATGAAAATTAATTAAAGATGTCAATAATGTAATTTATATAATAAATTATAATTTGTGTACTTGTACAAATTATAGTAAATAATTATTTTTCTAAAACGAGGCACAGCGTGATTGATCCGTTGCCCAAAACAGGCCGGAAACTGCTACTCATTTAGAGGTACCCTATGGGTACCTCTAAATGAGTAGCAGTTTCCGGTCATCGAAGTCACGAAGGCGAGTAGCATTGCTCATATCACACCACCACAAACCCGTTTATAGGGCGAGCCACATTTATCCATCATCTCAGAGGAAGAAAGGACAAAGATACACAGAGAGAGAGAAAGGACACCTCCATCATATGCAGTGTGTCAAAGAAGCTCGTGTCCAAATGGCACGTAGGGAAATTGCATCGAGCTCACCACATAAAGAAAAAGATAATAAATGTAAAAAAAAATTTATTTTACAAAAAAAGTACTAAATACTAATTAAACTCATAGCTAGGTCTCAAAATTGCCCCCGTCAGTTGCGATGGACACATTGGCACTACATAGAATCGCGGGAACTCGTTCGAATTACCCAAGTTTCCAGCGCATGTGCTACAGCTTCAACAAAACACGCCATGTCCGATGGGATGGGAGTGTCGTAAACTACACACTTAATGTGTCCATGAAGTTAAAAATCTTGAGGGCTTAGATCCGATGATTGTGGTGGCCAAGGTACATTTGCTGCTTCTGCAAATTCGGCGACCTGGGTACGTCGAATCCAGGAATTAACGTAAATTTCGATGGAAATGTGAGGCAGCTTCATCAAGCTAGAATCACATGTTGAAGCTTGTCGTTGTGGGAACATCCAAACAATTTAAATAAAGTATATCCTTCTATATTCAAATCTACCCATCACTGTTTTAGGGTAAAAATTGTACCAAGTACCAAAAATATTAAGGAAAAAAATAAACAATTTTATTTATAGGCCATACATCTTTACAATCTTTAAAAAGCTGACGATTTGCTGTCCGAAAAGTTGCAGGTTCGATACTAGGTTCAACTAAAGATCATGATGCTGAAAATATCAGAAATTCTCTTAGGTGAATCTTGTGGGGCATGAGTGGAAGGAAGGCTTACTGTTCAGGTGTTGACCTCGTTACTTTACATTGACGAAACTTACAATTCAATAGCATTGTAACTTTGCACCAAGATGGGTAAAGCAATTCAAATATATAGCTAGCTAAAAACATATCATAATGACCCAACTTTACTCTTACTTTTTTAATTACGTTATTTATCTAAAAATTATAAAAAGTTATTTTATTATATAATGTTAGAATAATTATTCGAAATTACAATTGAAAACTTTTTTATATCCCTTAATTTGTTTTATATACTAAATATTAAAAGCTCTGATTTGAATTACTTGAATTATATTAATGGTATAAATAATTATTGACATTATTTAAAGTTTTATTTTGTTGAAGTTGTTGGAAATAGCTTCCTAATTGATGAAAAGTTAAATTATAAAATTTCAGCATACAAAGATTCTAGCTACGCAATATCTGATTTTATTCACGTTGTTGTAAGTTAAACGCATAGAATAATAAATAACAAAATATGAAATGGAATTGAAAGTTTTTGTCTGTTGACATATTACATTTGGTGACATACATTTTGTGAAATATAATGCTTAAAAACCTTGTAACACTAGAAGTGCTTATATTCATTATTGATCGATGAAATTTTTTCATATTCTTTCTAACTAGAATTTAGCACGCATTATTTCACACCTTAATCTATAGTTTTTCTAGCATTGTTTCCAAATATTTATCTTATACAGGATAAAATAAAAGAATTTTGGTTTGTCATTCCCGTATAAGCGTAATAATTCCTTCATCAAATAAGTAAGAATTAAAAATACTATACATTAATTGAAATTCACGTTATTCTTATATGTACATAAACAATTTAAGTACTAAATTAATTAAGCTTCATTACAAAAAATATAACTTGCAGTTCATTTATATAAACATGTATACTCCATTAATTTTTATATTTAATTCATTTACTAATATAATAGTAAAATATCCGAATAAATTATTATCATTTTCAGTAAATTAGCCATAATTAAAATCGATTTAATGTATGTTATGAAAAGGAGAAAATTTTATTGAAACGTTTTCTTCAGTTGAAACTTTAGGCCTAAAAAGAATACCGACGTAGATCTGCATTATATACTCAAAACCTCTTAACTTTGTGCAGCAATCTTTATAAATTTTTAATTTTACCAAACATATTTTATCATTTGTTAATGCAACAAGAATTAGTTTGATAATTTATTTTTTTGCTTGCGATGATTTTTGTTGGTAGTGTTCTATTTGAGGTCAATTCAACTATTGTTACGCATTACGATTATTTCCATGAAAGGTAATTAAAGCGCATGCACAGAAGAATTATTTTCGTATGGAAAAAAGTAAAAGTAATTAATTATAGTTGTATTTTTGTATGTATACTGATAATTTTTACGAAAAAAATGTAGGTTCCCTGGTGATGAAAAAGCAAGTTTATTATTTTTTTTAAAAAAATGGGAGAAATCTTTTGCATTTTCTCTTAACTGCGACCACTTACAAGTTGATAATAAATTTTTTATTAAAAATAAAAATTAATACATTCATGTATTAATTTATGCAGTATTCTTTTACTTTGCTTAAAAAATAACTTAATGTATCTCATCACGAATAGTAATTTTAGAATAAAAGTTCGAAAAAAACGAATTTATGATGACGTTTTAATTAGTTCTCCTCTGTTAGCCGTCTTTAAATGAGTCCAAAACAAAGATGTGAAGAAATAAAGTTTATAGCCCCTAAAAATTGTCTCATCTTATCCTTCTACCTTATTTACAATCAAAATCGTCATCGGTAGTTTCATTACAGTTTCCAAATTTCGTCTTAACATTGATGTGACGCATCTGGTCACGTGATTGTATTTAGAAATAAAACTGTTGGAACTCGCGAGAAATTCTTTTTTAAAAGTCATCCAGAACATCTGCCCGACTATGAAGGATTTTCTTCCGTAGAATCTTTATCAATTTTTCATTATAAGTTCGTAAGTAGTAAACATATTCTCTTCTTTTTTTTTTTTTAAATATTTATTATTGTTTTTGCATTCATATTTGTTTTTGCTCATTTTCGTTTTCCCAACTTCAAGAATCTTTTCAAGAAATTTTTAAAAGTGAGTTTGCATCCGATTAGTAATATAAAAAATTATATATATATTTTAATAATTTTTAAACTAATGCTAGTTATAGATAATAGATTATTTTTTAATTAATTCTTAACTTCTAAATTAAGTCAAAATTGTTTTTTCTCTTATTTTTTTAAAAGTTTTAAAATAATTAATAAAAATAAATAAATATAAAAACAAAAGATAAAAAAAATAATAATTAAGATAAAAATATTGCGATTTTCAAATTTAGTCTCATGTATTAATCGTAATATTTATTAAATAATATTTTAAAAAATTGGAAGCATTTGTTGACAATATAATTAATAACTAAGCAATATGTTTTTCTCAGTATTAAATAAATTTCTACTGAAATGAACAAAAAAATCATTATCTAAAATTAAACATGATTTTCCCAGAACAGCTTTTTCTATAAAACTTTAAATATATGAACAAATGTATCATTTTGATATTTTTACACGTATACAATTTTATATGACCTTAAATAATTACATAAACTTGAGTAATTTATTTTAATATTATTGAAAATATCAATGCAAAGTTTAACAAACCTATATAAATAATTATAGTAAAGCACTTAATAAAAAATATATATTCTTGTATTAAATATATTTGTCATTAAAATAAATTTATTCAATAGATTCGTCTTAAAATATATTTATAATAAAACTTATTAATTAACTATAGAGTAGATTTAAAATATTGAGACAAAAAATATCTAATCTAATGAAGCAATTAACTGATAAGATTTAAATTAGTAACAACTTTAATCAATAGCAACATTTAAAAATGTTTCTTTCTTATTAATTATTTAATTTTTAATCATTACAAAAAATTTTTATCATTTTTTTTCAAATTTATCATTATATAAAAATTACTGTGGAATTCTGTTTTACGTGCTTCTGTACAAGAATTCATATTTTGTAAAAAAATTTAAATAAATGCTATTATTATATGGCATGATAAACAGTAACTATACTAGATAAAATTTTGCCTGTGGCATTACACTAATCGGCGTTTTAAATATATATATATATAATTTATTAATATACATATATTTTAAAACGCGTTTTAAATAAATGCATAATGTATATGCTTAATCTGCATTTTAAATATATGAATAATGTATAAAATTCTTTCTTTTAGGAGCGAATTTTACACCTTATATATATATTTACTATTTTTCTTTAACTTTGAATGTATAATTATCCAAAATTAAAAAAAAATCATTCTAAGATTCAAGAACATAACAATAAAACTCTTTTATTAAATCTATATAAAATTTTTAACTACAAAAGATGCTAATTATCTATGAATTATTTGAAGCAATAATCGAAAAATTCGATAGAAGAATTATGGTGCCATTTCAATATTACGCGGGAATTGTGATTCTTATTGAAATAGAAAACGTAGAACATGGTTTTATGTCTTCAATATATCAAGAAAAAATATTTATGATAGCTTTGAAGTGCTTAGATGGAAAGGAATTAGGATGAGAATATTGATGAGATTGAGCTCGAAACGTTTTGTTAAGGTTACGTTACTAAATATCGCTGTTTTCAGCTAATAACCCTGGATCTCTTTCGTTTCGATTTTGGTTTAAAATTTGTTTGCCCAATGAAGTATTGAAAATTTAAAGATATAAAGTGTTCAAATGGAGAGGAATTATGATAAAAATATTGCTCTGATACAGTTATCACTGTTTGTTGGAGGTTTGGCGACATCTTTGCTTTTAGCAAATAATTCTGCTTTTCGTGTACCTTTACCAACTTGTTCGAAATTTGTAACCTATGTGTGAAAGCGTTTATTCTCTTCAGAAACATCTGGTAAATGAAAGTATCTTTATAATTAGTTGGTTAATGTATTTACTTATATTAGCCCATAAAAAATGGAATGAAAGTTTAGAAAGATATATCCTTTGCCACGATTGTATCCATCAAAGAACACATCAAACATTTAAATTAGATGTTGATTTGGAACAGAATAGTCACTACCCGTTCTCGGTATCTAGATAAACGCAACATGGTATAAAGAAGAATGTACTATGCAATTGTTTATTTAATGCTGTATATTATTATTATCATAATACCAAACTTCTAGGACCCTTTTTATACCCTATTAGCACTACAAGGGGTGAAAATGATGGCGCTTTATCTAATGAATCAAAATGGCCTATCCAGTAGGTAGGCCATTGTAAATCTTGAAAGTGGGTGGATTTTCTTAATTTAGAAACAGAGATCAAGCAAATGACCCTTAGACTTAGTCTGCCCCCCAGAAGTATCATTTCACGTGGAGGACATTGCAATCAGGACATATTTTAAGTGTCTTAGCCACAGTTAGCGAACACGACGGATTTCCAGTTGGAATTCGAATTTAGAGAGTACCTTCCGACAACGAACATCCTAACTAACTTGGCTACCATAACACTATATCTAAATATTTAGAAATTGTTTAACATTTGGAACAAATATAAATATTCAAAGATCGTTTCATAATTGGATCAAATATAAATAAAATCTGTTAGATAAGATAAGATATTTAAGTATAGTAAAAATATAGAACTTATAACTAGTATACAATTTAAAAAATGAATTTTAAAATTTAAGTCATTTAAATAATTATATAGATCAAAAGAAAAATAAGTATCAACATGGCCAGTTTCATCAAGGTGCACTTTGTACCAATATGGTCAACAGCCCGTGATGAAGCTGGTTATGTAGGTACTTCATTTAAATTAATTTATTGTGAGTTTTTTTTTTTTTTTCTTTTTTTTGATCGATATAATTATTTAAATGTGACTCAAATTTTAAAATTCATTTTGTAAATTTCACTTCATATTCTTGTTATGTATTCTATGTTTTTTATTCTATCTACTTATATATTTATCTATATCTATATTCTATCTATATATGTTTAAATAATTTTATCTAATTTCTTTTATTTTTATTTCTTCCAAAAATTAAACAATCTTCGAATATTTATTTTGTGGTAATTCTATTTAAGCTGCTGTTGCGGTGAATGTAATGCCATAATATATATATATATATATATTACGAATTTTAAAGTCGCTGTATCTGTAAAGATGCCAGGTAGCGATGCGGCTGTTTCCTTAATTGACGCGCCACGCTGCTTCCGGAAAAGCAAAGCTTTTGGGTTCCGGGGTGAAAATGGTTGCAACGAAGTTAAAGTTTAGGGGGGAAAACATTGATTATTTAGCGCCCAGAGAAAGAAACATTCCGTCTTTCTCGGGGAGATGGTTCTTTTTCCACAAGATACACATTTTGTTTGAGGTTAATAAGTAATACCATTAATATTCGATTAAGAAAATATTGAAGAATATAAAATATTAAATGATCTGTGTGTGCATATTTCTAATGAAATCTCGGTCAGTCTCTGGGTTATAGTTTAAAAACAATTGGCTTTGGTGCAACTTTCCCTCTTTGCTTAGTAACATTGTCTAGAACACAATTACAAGGATTTTTTAATTTAACAAATGTTTGTTAATCAATAAATGTGTAGTAGCTTACCATGTAATACTGTTTAGAACTCAATCACATGTATTTATTACCGTAGCAAATATTAGGTACTCAATAAATGTGTAGTAGCTCACCACGTAATACTGTCTAGAACTCAATCACATGGATTTATTAGCGTAGCAAATATTAGGTACTCAATAAATGTGTAGTAGCTTATCGTGTAATACTGTCTAGAACCAATCACTTGGATTTATTACTGTAGCAAATATTAGATAATCAATAAATATAGAGTAGATCACTCTGTAGTACTATCTAGAACCCACCACCTTGATTTATTGCTGTAACAAATGTTGTTGGGTAATCAATTAATGCAGAGAAGCTCACCATGTAATACTATCTAGAACCAAACACCGGGATTTTTACCGTAACAAATATTAGACAATCAATAAATATAGAGTAGATCACTCTGTAATACTATCTAGAACCCACCACCTTGATTTATTGCTGTAACAAATGTTGTTGGGTAATCAATTAATGCAGATAAGCTCACCATGTTAACATCTTTATTTTTCAATGATTCTTTAGTTTTGCTTTGAAAAATTCATATAGAAACAGAAATATATGCAAGCAAATTGTCATGGAATTCAATATTACAATTTACCGACCCTAAGCATTTCATGTATGGTAAAAAAGGATTTTTAGAATATAATGAGTATATATAAGATTTACAAGTATGTCACTGACATCTTAACTCGTTATAGATTTAATCAAAAATATACAGTACATGTTTTACATCCTTCAACATTTTCATAATCAATTACTGATATCCTCGTACACAAATTATCATAAATTAAGGAAAAATCATGAAAATAACGATAACGTAAAAGGTTATAAAAAAAAGTTTCTTTTCGAAAGCAATTGAAAACGTGGCTAGAGTCCTAGAAACGGGAATGAGAGCAGCAACACTTCGTCTCATCAAGCTCAATTGGGTAAAGGTCCGGTGATCGAGCTGGCCACAGCATGCGCCAAATTATTTCTTGCTCAAGATAAATATTCCCGATGCAAGTCCTGCGTAATCTCACATTATTATCCTGTAGCATAAAAGAATCACCTATTGCTTCGTTATAGGGTGCTGATAAACATCCAGGATGTCATCTCTATAGCTGGGAGTATTAACAGTTTTTACGATTAAACATAGGAGTCTGTGCGTCTATTCAAAGAGATACCATCCTCAGCTCTTTTTACTTACCAACATATTCAAATTTTATATAAATAAAGTAATCTATATATAATCTACTTTTTTGGGGAAGTTATCTTTATTTTTGTGATTTTACCTTAACTTTTGTTAACCAGTGTATTTTAAAATTAATCAACTCATGATTATCCTTTGAGCCATACTTTATTCTCATAAGAGCAAGCAGTGACAGACTAAATAGTTCTTTAAAAAATTTCTAACCAATGATTATTTTTCCTCTGAAGTTTATCCTCAATTACTTTAACTCGTGGATATATATATTATTTATGATAATATTTGAGCAAGAAATATAAAAAAATTGGTAAATAAAAAAGAATCAAACGTTTCCCTATCGAAGTAATACACTTTTTTGTCGTTCCTAAAAACAATCCAATTTAAGAAATCAATGTTTATTTTTACTATTATTCATATTTCGATTTATACATGAGTAGAAATGAAATAATATAAAAGTGTTGTTTAAACATAACATAACTTTAAGTAATGTTATATATTAAATGTAAAAATAATATTTAAAATATATTAATATTTATTTATGTATATAGTATACTAAACACTATCTTTAATAACTACTGTTAGAGAACTTTAGCAGCATTAAACAAAAAAATAAACAAAACTTTTATGAGGAATGCATTTCGTATAGTATTTTTATTGCATTCCAATTAGATTGCCTTCAATGTGAAATTCATATATTCCACATCATTAAATCTTTACGATGTTCTAATTTAATTCCATATTAATATCTTAATAAGTCATGTTTGTTTCAATAAAATAAAGCAAACCTTTCTCTCAAAATCAAGTTGAGTTAATATGTAAGTAAATGTAATAAATCATGTGGTTGCAGCTTTTGATTTGTAGATGTTGAAATATTTTACAATTTCTTTTTGAAGTTGTAAATATCCCCCACCCCTATAAAGCGTAATAATTCTTTTTATTTTTACCTATTTCCGCAAATTGTGCTGTCAGAAGTAAAATATCGAGTTGGGCAACAGAAATATTATTTAAGGGAGAATTAAGTAAACAATAATAAAGAAGAAATCCAACTCTCAACAATGGCGATCTTTACCCGAGACGGATTAAAATGTTTGCTGGGAGAGTTTTGGACTCTAACTGCAACTGCATTCGCAATTTGAGGCTTCTACGTCAGATTTGATTTATTCTCATATTTATCTTATTTGTCAGAACTTATCTGTGTCATAAAGTATGAGGGAATTATAATAAGATAGTGATTTCACATTTTCCAGTGATTAAGTATGATTTGACTAACTATTAAAATATTCTCTTTTGCCAAGTATTTTCATAATATCGAAACACTAATAAAAAATACTTTTTTACAGTCATTGTTTCCTTCTAATAATAGTATTTGTATTAGTATTTCTCATCGATGAGTACCAATTTACAACAAAAATATTTAGGGTCTGATTGCTAACTTGAGATGGATGTTTGGAGTGGTTCT
>JAPDSC010028015.1:0-17872 GCA_026290005.1 Latrodectus geometricus
TTTTTTGTTTTATCATTTTTAATTCTACATCATTAATTTTTATCTTTAACATTTACTAATTCTTATCTTTGATCCAAACGGTGGTTCGCGCCACGAAAAAAACTCTCGTGAATAAATTAGCTAAAAACAAAAGGAAGGAGATAGATATTAAATATTAAAGTCGGGATTCTTCATCCGCGTTCTAATACTTTTAATAATGGCAGCGTATTGTTTTCACATGTTACTATAGATAAAAACAATTCTTCCAAAAATAAAAAAAAAAAAAAAATGCGTGAATATATATAATAGAGGAAATTTGATATCATAAATATTTTTTGTTTACTCTCAGCTGTTATCCACAAATGACAACTTTTGAAGGAAGAGAAAAAACACTTCTGTTCTAGAAACAGGAAGAGTTACGTAACGGATAGTCTTTGGAGACTTTAAATCAGTCTTAATTGAATGAAATTAATCACAAACGCTGTCATCAAAATATTAAAATGAAACAACTTTTTAATCTGAAAGCAGCATTTTTAGAAATTCCATAAAAGTTATAATTTGCTCCAGACCAAATGATCATCATTGCAAATAGGTATTAAAATATACAAGTGCAATGCATGAAATTGTTATTTTTGCAGTACTTTTTTTGTTATTAGGATTGGCTTTAGATATTGTCAATTCTCCAGTATTTAGCGGGATAACCGAAGATTTTGAAATGTTCACATCTAAAATTATAAATAAAATATCGAATACGTGTTACAAAACAATTTTTCAATGAATAGAATTCAAATGTTAAACTTATGAACGAAATACCTGAAAAAGTTAATTACAAAGTCGTAGAACATCAGTGATTTTATATCAAACGAAGATTTATGCATAGACATGCTGAGATATCAACGTGTACGACGAGCATTTGTATCTGCGGAAATACAGCACAATTACGCTACGAAATGTAAAGAAAGGAATAACAACTGGCGATCACAAAACACATTTTTCGTGAATCCTCTCACTTTTAGTCACAATTAACATCGGAATTCTGGAATGAATCTCAGAAAATATCTATTTCATAACACGATTCGCGATAAACTTGAGCGCAAACCAATGCACATTTTGCACAATTCTTGGCCTAAATTGTCATTGCGTATTAAATCACAACTTGTTTTATCATTTTGTGGCATTTTCACGTATTATATTAATTTTTCGAGTCAGGACAGTTATATCCGAATTTTAACACTAGGGGCTCTGCACTTAATACTTATCTTGCGGCCTATAGTTATTAGAGTATAATCGAGCCATCTTTTTTTAATAACCACAGCTGTTGGCTATTCAAAATTAAAGGGAAGAGCCAGGACTTTATATTTTCCCAATATACAAAACAACTTCAATTCAGGAAGAAATGCTTAAACAGCAATTTAAATCATTTCTTTTGAACAGAAGTAAAAATTCTTATTCCAAATCACAATTATACTCTTTTTCAACTTGAAGTTTTTTTTTTTTTTTTTTTAAATCTGTCACCAAATAACTGTAATCATGATACATAAAAACATTTTACTTCTGTTATCATTGATTGAAGGGTGATTAATCTATTATCAATTAGACAACAAAAATACAAGAAAACAAAACAAAATATATTATAAATATATGTACAAAATTTATTAAAATATTTGTTTTACAATTTGAATTTATTTTTAGACGACCGTAGGGCTGATTCTGCTAATTTCACTCTTTCTTCCAATTTGGAGGCTACGTCATCACTTAATTTTGTTTGATTCCGCAGCAAGAAATGATGCATAAACAGTCTGAGACTTTCTCTGAGAAGTTTCAGGTTTTGCGCAGGAGCGATGCGTTTGAACACTTGAAGGCAAACTTCTTCAGATTCATGCAGCAATATTCCCAACAATATCTGACGGAAGAAACGCACCATCGTTTTGTTCATTTCTGAGAAATGAATCGTCTGTAATAAAAATACAAAATGAATCATAAAAATTAACCAATACTTTTAATATGCAGTTCAATTTGCAAATAAAAATAATAATAAACAAAAAATTATGACATTATTAAAGAAAACGAATAGTTTAGGTGGCTTATACAAGGAAAGTAAAAGTGCTGATCTTACTCTTAGTACATTTTTGGCAGTCTGACAACAATACTGCTAATTGTATTGCTCAGAAATAAAACTGAATAAAAATGTTTACATTTCTTTCTTCACACAAAAATAATCCAGTGTAAGTAATTGAGCATTACTAATTTTGGTAAAAAAAAAAAAAAGAAAAAAAAAACGGTCAGTACCATAACTAACTATATCTCAATTAGTCCACCATCTAAAAACCTAGAACAGCTTTATTTGTAACTAGTGGGCCAAATCTGCCAATTTCAACAGCAGTGCAGGCAAAATGCGGACTGTACTGCAAGTTTAATGGGTTTGGAATATTCACAAATAACCAAACGCCTTATAAGCTTGTTGCTTGAATGTGAAGAAGGTGTCGGCCCAGGTGATGACCTCATCACCTGAGTTGGCACCTTCTTCACATACAATCTAAAAAGAAGTGGTTGCATGGATGTCCCCTAGAACAGAAAATAACAGAAATGGTAAAATGGAAAGACAAGTCTTGCAATTGTGATGACAGATAGCCCATTATGTGTGGGTACTGGGCATAGAATACATAATGACTGCATGAACTCGTTCACATATCAAAAACAAGAACCTGTGAATGACTAAACAAGGATTTTGAAATACATAGTGTAATCAGTCTGTTAATTTTTCATAATCAGAAAATTCAGCTTCCCATCTGGATAGACAGTTTTTTTCAGAAATGCTCGTCCATTTCTATTTGTAAGCAAGATGGAGGAGGCAGATCTCGTATAAATAGTTAATAAATATGGAAAGGAGAATTTACAAGTTTTAGAGAAAAATGCGTATATAACTTTCTAAATGCAGTAAAAAGTTACAATTTAGAAGATAACAATACTTAAAATTTACTATTATCCACAATGAACTATCTACTTAGCTTTGTCTTGCAGATTAAACTAAAGTCTCATGTTTATCTAAAAACAAATTCAATGAGATGCTGATTGCTGTTAAATTTTCTTTAGTTCTGTAATAAATATTAAATTTGAGACTTAATTACATCTACATTTCATGCATTGCAGAATTAACAGCATATAATGTAAAGTGTAAACACATGTTGAAATGATAGATATCAGCAATCAAAAAGTAATTTTTTAATTTACTTTTTTTTTAAAAAAAAGTTGTACTGTGGAAAATAAGAGGGAAGGGAGCGCCTTATGATAAAAATATCATCCCTCTACACTCAATAGTTACACACAAATAGCAAATTTAAAAGATAGAAAAAAATCTTAAAGTGTTACAATATCTGGAGGTGAATGTTATAGCATTTAAACTGACTGCATTGTAGCATGAACTATTTTGTGGAAGTCAAAAAAAAATGACAAATGTCCTCAAAGTTTCAAAAGAGAACATAACTCTCATTTATGTAAACCACATACGAACATTCTGATATAATTTTCATTCCATTTTGTTCAACTGCCTTCCATTTAAACTTTGGACAAAAAATTAAGAAAACTTTAAGAAAAGTGGCACTTACTTTCAAGACAGATATAGGCAAATCTCCGGAAATGAACATATGACTCAGGAAGTGAGCAAGATTGCTGATTTGATGTGATTTTAATGAGGATAAGTCTTTAAACTTATCCCATAGAGAAAATTGAAGGCACATCTGTAATATTGAGAATAAATTTGTAAAAGTTTCCTCTTATAAAAAACAGAATAAATATAATAAAATAAAGCACATGTACTTTTCATTAACTTATTTAAATAGCAATATTTGTGGAGCACTATTCAGTGAATTTTCTGAGTTTTAACTACTAAATTTCCTACATATAATTTTTATATAACATCTCTTCCAATATTATATAAAATACAGTTAGTTCTCCTACAATATTATGCTTTTACACTACTAAATAATAGCGTTTTTGTTTAATATGTTTAAAAATTCAATTACTTTAAGATAATAATGAAAAGAATAAATAATGCACAACTGTACCCTAACATGAATTTGTATATAAACTAGAAATTATTACTTTATAATAGTCAATCCAATTATCATGACGTTATGTTCATGTTTTGTATCGATCACAAGATATAAGCAATCCCAACAAAATAGCATTCCTATCAATTAACATTGTGTTGTTGTTCCAATCTATGAGGCAAGGCATTTATATTTACTACACTAGAATTTAAAATTAGTCAATAATCAATGGTTTTATTTAAGTAGATTTTAATTAGGCAGTGTGTTGCCATCCCCTTTTCTTGCTAAAAGAGCTGAAAGAAAGAGTATTAAATCCCTGTTTAAAGAATATATGGATATCAACAGCTATAATGAAAGACATGCTTAAATCATCTAAAAATGACATTGGTGCCATATCAAAACTTGATAAATACATCAGATTCTGAAGATGCAGTTAATGAAGACTCTCAAAGATTAATAAATGAAGGATTATTCAACAATAAATATATCCTGATTTTACAGAATAATGATGAAATCAAATTAAAGTAACATTAAATATAAAAATATGGATTTTTTCCATTTTATGTAACACATATATTTTCATTATAATAAAATTGAATTTGATCAAAAAATTTTAAAAAATGTATGTTTTTTGTTTTTGGAGCTTTTGGTCTCTGAGTCGCACAAAATACAATTTCATATGATACTGCATTTTCCAGAAACCTATCAAGTGTTGAGGGAGGTTTATCTGTATTTCCTAAACATTTATTTACACAATAAATACTTCTTTTAATCTTCAACTCTGGTACAAAATTAAAAGTTTCATTTTACTTAAATCTGCCCACCCTTTCTAGTGATCAGCATGCCTGACTGCAGATGGGAGATCCTAGGTTTAAATCCAGGTTCAAGCATGGATATACTTTCTTTTTCTCTCTCCTGTCTTTGTCCTTTCCTTGTGTAAATTTGTTGTGAGTGGTTGCCAACCTTATAAACGGGTAGCTATGGCATGTGTGTACTGAGGAAGTCTGACTCCACACCAAATTATGGTTCAGGTGCAAAATGTGGAGCAGCGCACCCTATATTGCCAGTCTACTTGGCACAAGACAACACAATTTGATCTAACCCCTTAACTGGTTTACCCATACAGTTTATGGGCTACTGATCATTGGTCACAACCGGTTTGTCCGTACGGTGTATATACATCGATATTTCCTCCTTTCTTGTTTTGATTTGATTGTTTTTTTAATATATTTAGGGTTTTGCAATAGAATATTTCAATAGATAAATAGCTTCTTGTCCATGTTATTTAAAAGCCCTCTAACCAGTTTTTTCTTTTTTACCATAAGTTGAAAATATTTTGCACTCTTTGTTGTTGAAAGTTTTGCTACACAGTTTTCTAGTTGTTAATTCAAAGCTTTTTAGTTAGATATAATAGATGATGATACTTCCTTGTTAGATACTTCTGATGATTCAGATACAAATTCTGAACTGTCTTGTAATGTTATGGATAATTTTTCAGATGACATGTGTAATAAGCTCAGCTCCAATGAAAATTTGATTTCTGGTAAAAATTTTATATTGAAATTGATGCAGAATACCTACCTTCTTCAGGTCTTAGGTTTAAGTTTGTTCAGATTGTAAGACCTGTATAATAGTCTTCACTGTAAAAAATGTGTGTGTTACAAAATTAAAAAATGCCTAAGTTCATTATTTATCAAAATTTTTTAAATATTTTTATTCTAAGTTAGGACATTAATTATTAGCAATAAAAAATATACTTTTTTAGGAACATTTCTGGAAAAAAATTGACCAGTTAACGGTTAATATGAAAAGTTTCCTTTTGACATCAAAACTATTTTAATCAAATTATTTTGAAAATACCACATAAATACATCATACATCCTTTATATTTCAAATTTCTATTTTTTTAAATATCATTTAGATTTACTCCAATTTTACATTTTTTTAAGTTTATAAAATTCTTTTGGAATTAATATGAGCTCTCTGAGGTAAAAAATTTAACAGCTGCCTTATAAAATTATAAGAAAATGGTTACATTAATGCTCCTCTTTGATTATTTTAAAAACATTCTGAATCAAATTCATACCTGTCAACTTTCAGAAAATTCATCAGTAAGACTTTTCGTGAGTCAAAATTACACATCAGATATATATTTTCTTAATTTAATAATTAAAATGTAGATTTTATGAATTTAATGCAACTAAAGATTTAATAATTAATATTTTCTTCAGTTGCATTAAATTCATAGAATATAGAATGCCTTCATAATATACTACCATTTGTGCTTTCTGTATAATAAAAATAACAAGGAACTATTTTGCCTGCCACAATGATACTAAATTGAAATCTGTTGAAATATTAATTTCAATCATTTTATCATAAAAGTAAGTTATTTGGATAGAATTATATTACGCATTCACAATAGCTTTTAAATCAAATTAAGTTAATAATTAGAAATACATCAATAATTAATAAAACTAAAACTTTAAGTAAAACAATTTAAAAAACTCCACACAATTTTTTTCATTAAATAAATTCCTTTAATATTTTTTACATTGGACGAGTTCAATGCCATAATAGAAGGTTGGTTGGTTGGGTTTTGTAGCGCAAGGTCCAAAAAGGACAAGCTGCACAAGCCATAATAGAAGCCTTTCCTAACAAATTCTTACTCATGACAAAAATTTCACAATAAACACATTTTCTAAATTATTATTAGATAGTGAATTTCTAAATTCATTTCTATTCTTTTTTACTAAACTAAAAATTCTTTCAAGTTCTGCATAGTTAAGGGATATCACTACTAAAGATAACATGAATTTAGATATTCTATCATATATGTCACTTCTATCTACACTCTTTATTTTACCAATTTGAAACCATAGAGAAATGTTTTCATTTTCAGTTTTTAACTTGGATAAATCTTCAGTTTGCTTCTGCCACATTTTACGTCCCTATTTAAGGTTTCTCAAGCTTTCCTCTCCCCAATAAGAAAAGATGTTGATTTATCCTCTTATCATTCAGAGCCTTTAAGACCACAGAGACTGAAAAGTTATTTCTCTAACACAGATGGGTTAAAAGGGGGTGCTAAGTTTAATTCCTAACCATGGTTAATGAGAAATGATCGCCACAATGTGATAAAACGTTAATAAAATGTTTTCTTTTCAACTTTGTCCAGAAGAGCAAAAAAACTAATATATTTCATGCTATCAGTAAAACTTTAATAAAATGTTTTCTTTTCACCCTTGTCCAGAGGAACAAAAAAACTAAAATATTTCATGCTATCAGTAAAAGCGTAAAACCTAGCGATCTTGTGTAAAATTTACTAAGAGTGCATAAAAGTTGGCAGGTCTGTAAATTTCTTTCTAAATTTTTCCCTTTTCTCAATGGGAATTTAGTTTTCAAATAACTGTTGCAAATTTTTTGCCACATATCAACTTCAATTTAGAGTTCAAAACACTCCAGTCATTACATTTTTTAACAAAATAATTGATATTTAAACATATGTAAGAAATTATCATCTTCATGGAGGTTTTCATTGTATATTATTTCAAGGAATTTTAAATTATCTGACAAGGACTGTGATTCTTTATCACAACATAATAATAGACTTTACAAATTCTGAAGAGTGAAAAAAATATTACACATTTTATATTTTACAATTCAAAATTTACTTCCAGGAAAAATTTGCTAAATTATCTGCAATTTAAATAACTCACCTGATACTCACGTGCAAACTTGCAAAATTTTCCAGTCAAATAAGCATAATAAGGATTGAATTTTTTTTCTTGAAGGGCACAGTGCAAAATGACATGTATAATTTCTCGTTTTTGTTGATTCTTTAAATTCAATTTTAGAAGCTTTTCAAATGCATCCATAAAATCCTACAAACAACAAAGTAGAAAATGAAATAAGTTCAAATGAAGAAGTATCTATCATGAATATTTTATATTTATGACTGGAACAAAATTAATCTTACTTCTGCAGTCATAATGATACAAAAAACAGATTTTCTGACTTCAGTATTCATGTGCTGTTTCTTGGCTAAATCTAAAATTTGTTCACTAATGGCTGATTTTGGAAGAATAAATCCTTTCTCAATTTTGGAATCTACAATAAAATCTTTGTTTTAAAGTGGGAAAAATCAGAAATTTTATAAAACATGCAAATTTCAATTTAAAAGATAAATTACAGTGAAAAAGTATATTTTCAAATGTTTCACTTATCATAATTTCAAAGCATAGCATTTTTTTTTATTTGTATAGTACACACACACAATGTTGAATTTATTAATAAAATGCAAAATGCTGTTAATTACAGATGATTTAAATATAACAAGATTTAAATATAAAGATCTTTTCAAACTTATTTAATTACAATAGTATGCAACATGTTCACCAATGTAAAAAAATTTGTTATAGGAGAAAAAATTATAAAATTTTACAGGCTAAAAAATAAAATGCCTAATACAATCAAATGAAATTTAGTAAAGTCTTTTTGTTTTAAGTATTTAGGATAGAAAGTTGGTTTTTGAAATAGTGTAAATATGATTATATCACATCAATTATGAACTTAAATAATTATATAATTTAAAAAACAGTACAAACCAACAGTCGCAAATTATTTTTTTTAATTATCATTAATATATAGGGTTGAATTTATTAATGAAATATAAACTTGTGAATAATAAATTCAATAGTAAGATGACTTTAAAAAATTTTTAAAAAATCATTCAATTATGATTAAAATATTTAATTAGAAATTAAGAACTACAATAGTTTTACATACTAATAACCCTGTGTTATAATATCAAAAATGATATTATAATATTATTTGTCTTTCATTTCAGATGTTATTTTACACTTGCCATTAAAAAAAAAAAAAAAAAAAAAAAAAAAAAAAGGCAAACGTTTTAACATAGCAAACAATATAATGATTTGAATAGTTTTCATAATGAAATCCTCAATCAGCATTTTTAAAATTCTATTTTAGATATTCAAAGAGATTTTTACATTTAAAGAAAAATAATGACCGTCAAAAGTGAGCTTCTTTCTCAAAAAAGAAAGCATACTATTTACTGAAGGTCAATATGATGAAAAATTATCAGATATAACAGCTGTATATGAAAAGTTGTTGCATAAATTTTTGGATATTTTTTGAAATTTTTCTAAATTTTTCATTTGTTTACAAGTATTAAGTATTGCAACTCAACAGCAATGTTTCACATTGTCTATTGAAAAGAGAAAGGGGGAAAAAAACTATACATACATGAAAAGTATCATGAAAAACTGCTAAAAAGTTTGGAATAAAGTAAATTATTTACCATATAAAAGAAAGAAAATTTTCTTTTAAAAATGTTATTAGAATGTTATAAGAATACTTATCACAGGTAAAAATTTTAATTCCAGGAAAAAAAAGACATTTATATTCAAAAGTTTCACTTGATAAAATGATTGAAAATAAATTTACTCTTTAAAGCTAAGAAATCATAATTTCCTAGAAAATCATTCAAAACATATCAGAATTGGCTTCGAAATCTTCAATTCTGATAAACAAAGCCAATTTGACCAAAAACTACTTAAAAACGAACTCAGAACCACTACATACATCCAGAATTGAAGTAGTAATCAAACCCACAAATAGTTGAAGTGATGTAAAAGAAAATAAAACCATAGAGTCCATATTCGCTACAAATATTTTTGACATTTCCAAGCGAAAGTAAAAAGCATAAAACATCATTTATTGTTAACACAATGAAAATTTTTGTTACATGTAAACTATAAACTTATCACATAGAATACTTAATTATTTTTTATTCAATTTAAAATTTCCTTTATCTCATTTTAAGATTCTTACAACTTAAATCTCACATAAATATTAAATAATTTAAGAACATTGTTAAATCAATTAGGAAAAGAGCATTATGCAAGAGTATTATCAAACCACTTAAAATAATGATTTGATACAGCAACCTATATAAAATCCAAATGGAATCATTAAAACCCATATCAACTGTATTAAAAATTTGTTTTTCAGTGAAGACAATGAAAAAAAAAACAAGTTTTATGGGACAGATAGATGTAAAATCAAAACAGTTATTACGTATCAATTTGAATTTTTTTCTTAACTTTTAATCAGGGGGAAATCTACTTATAAAAGAATATAAAGGAAAAATAATTTGAAACACATGTTAGAGCAATTTTAATTATATTTTATTAACAAGAGCTGCAAATGAGAATTTTGCATTTTGATTTATTTGGATAAAAATAATTTTAAGATTATGAAATATCTATATTTTGTTTCCTTTATGGTTAAGAATTGGTTTAAAAATCATCAATCTTATACACAGAAAGAATATGAATACTTGCCATACATCATCAATATAGTTTATCATACAGTTAAAATAAGCATTACTTTCCTTTTCAGGCAGGCTGTCGGTGAAATGCTTTTCTCCAAATCATAAAAAAAGGCAATGAAATATTAATTTTTATTCATAAAAAATCCTCTTTTTTAGAATAAATCAAGTACAGGCTTCTTAAGGGGCAAATCCTTAAATGTAGAATCTTTGGCAAGCAAAAGAAAAAGCAAATGAGGACTGTTAAGCAACAAAAATTAATATCAATAATCCACAAACAACAAAATTCCAAACAATTCAAGTCAGTTGCAAAAAAAGTCATGTACTTATCAAGGATTACTATTTCCTTATGTGTTGGAAATTTTGCATTTCACGAGGATAATTTTTTGAATTGTTGGTTATCGTTTATAACAATATGTTATTATTGTTATGAGCTTTCCCCATGGAAGAGTACTGAATAATTTTATTTAGTCGTTAAAAGCAAGATTTTCAAATGATATAAAAAGAAGGAAATGTTTCTAATTAAGTAACATTTCAGTCTTCAGACAGTTTTAGATATAATATTTTGAATTAAGATATTTATTTTTAATACATAATTGACAATCACAAAAGCATATCAGCAACATATGAATAAATAGTTTTTGAAATCCAATTTTAGGTGAACTATAATAATATAATTTAAATTTACAAAATATATATGTAAAAATTAAGTGGGTTTTGATTAAAACCCAAACAAGAGAATTATGATGTCAAATGAAATAAATAAAATTCCTCACTATTTGATTCAGGATTTTGGTTTGTCCATGCAGAGCCAACAATCCACCAACGGCCCTTTTCCTCTGCATTTAAAAGATCTTCATAAGATATTGCCAATTCTTGAATTGAACAACCTAAAGAAACAGTTTTTTTTTATCAGATTTTAAAAAAATTCATAAGACTTATTTTATAGAATAAGTAGGTATAACATAAGTTGACTCCTACTCAAAATATGAATGATGCCAATTTTAATTCATAACACAAAAAATTAATTTTTTTTTTATAAAATGGACCACAAAACTAGAATTAATTAATATACTTAAACATAAGTATACAATGATTATAAGTATCTAAACATTTTTCTTAATGATTTTTTATGAAAGATAAATTTTTATAGATTTTCAGATAGCAACAAATTCAATACGAAATATTTGTCGATTACAACACATTTTTACATGTAAAAATTTCAATACATTTATACATAACAATAGTAAGCAGCTCATGTTTTATTAATTAGTTAAACAGATTAATTCTGTCATCACCAAATACCTCAACATTTTGAAGCATAATGACATCATAATGTCAATACTTGACCTAGCATTCTTCTTTTTACACCTCACCAGATACACTACACTTAGCAAGCACTTAACATGCATCAACCAATCAACATTGCCCTTAACTGGATAAAGGAAGGCCTAATGACAACAATTTTTTTATTCATTAAGCTTCTGCCTCAAGTATAACAGACATGTGTATGATCATTCTCCCAAATATAGCTGGCAGAGAATGATGCTGGGGTTTGGTAATAGTTGGCTCCAAGCCTTTATTTAAATACAGAAAGATACTCAAAGAAAAGGTGAAAACGAGTTAAATAAAAATGTGGCTCATCATGGTCTAATAGTAAAACTGGCCTCTTCAAAATGAAAAGATAGTCTGATCCTAGTCATTTTTGAATAAATAGGATGCTGGTGTTTCATTTCTGCATGTTTATCAGATGGGATTAATGATTGGGAGTTTCTAGGTTTTTCCCTTGTGTATTTGTTGATTATGTATACATAGTCATATATAACATATATTATGACTCAGTATTTATGAAAGTTTACCAGGAAAATAAAATACAAATGTTTTAAGGCAACTTTCCATTGTTAGAATATTTGAAACATAAAGCCAAACACACATTTAGAAAATTGTGCACTTCCCTCATTCCGAAAAGCATTTTTCAGTAATTACTTTTTTCACTGAATTTTGTAAAAAAAAATTTTTTAATCATTTTTTTTTCTTTTAAATGTTTTTTGAATTTTAATACAATTGTACTTACAAAACAAGATGTTAAATATAGTATTGTCAATTGATTTTGCAATATTTACTTGTTAAAAGATTGGTCATGATAATAAAAAAATTTCAGAAATAGTTTTTAAAATGTTGAATTTGCTGTTGCCCTCCCACTGAAAACTATAAAGATGACATCAACCCCCTAAAACACAAATTTTTCACAAAAATTAGAAACAAATTATTGAGTTGTTGACAAAATGAATACAGTTATAGTGTAATTTATTTTTTTTGCAATTTTAAGAAAAATAATTCATAAGGGTGCTTCCAAAATATCACAATTGATATATTTTCTTTCCCTTTCACATACTTCTAAACGATACATTCTAAGAGATTGTATCATTTGGAAATATGAAAAGTAATACACCTGGGACAAAACTCTAGATAATAATCAGCTTTAACACATCAATACCATTTACTAGTTGTTTTAATTTTCTTTAAAATATTATCATTACAAATTTTTAAAATTCCCATATTTTAGGATAGTTAACTTTTTATACTGAATTCCTATAGAATAAAGTAAAGTTTAATGAATAAAATTAGCTTTTAAATATCATTATATTATAATGATTAACGTATCTAGCTTATATAACTCTCAACAGTTAGTTTGTCATTTAATTTTTAAACATCTTCTTTAGTAAAAAATTATATAAGAAAACTTAAAAATTATATTGGTGGGTAGCAAAAAAATTGACAGGATTTATTATTAATCATTTAGGAGTTTAAAAGGTTGTTTCTTTCTTTATCATTTATAAATTTTCACCAATTGCAATATTTCAACAAATTAAAAAGATCCTGTGAATTAATTAAAAACACTTAAAGGAAAAAATATTAGAACAAACAAAAGATAACAAAATTCCTAAATTATTGCATACAAAACTTTTTACCCTTTAAACTTTAATAAATTACCTTATGAATAAAGTGAACACAACAGTTGCAATTGTACTATTAAATAAAATATTGATACAAACAATGTATTTAAACCTTCCAGGAGACACATTATTTATTAAATAATATCCTGTACCTTTACGAATGAATCCTTGCAACAACTTTTTCTTATGATTTATAACTGTAGGATCATAATCTGGTATTTTATATATGTTATTATTCTTAATAGCTGTCAAAGTCTCCAACATAAATTTTGCTCTTGAACTGAAAAGATTTAATAAAATATATTCCAAAATAGTAAAAATACTGAATAAAAAGGGATAAACATTGACATCAAAAGTTTAAAGAAAAAGATGAAATTTATTTAAATGTTGAAAAAATGAATAAAAAGAAAAAAAATCAATTATTCAGAGAATGTTTTTGAAGTTAAAATTTAATATTCAAAGAGTAATATTGAATTATAGAGCAGCTATATATCATCCCTGTTAAAAACAGCTATATATCATTATTATTAACTGCAGTATATGATTAAAAAATACTATAAAATTTATATTACTAGTAAAGAAAACATCATTTATTAAGTGCTGCTATGTAAATAAAACAGCTTTTGATTAAAGAAAATATGTGGAAACATAAATACTTAATAATTTAAAATGTTCGAATAAGCAAACCACATTATTTTATCAGAAAATGAAATTTGTAACAGATAAAATAATTTCACCCACAATATCTTAACTTTAATGTAAAACTTAATTGAATTTTAACACTTAAATAAGAAATATATTAAGTACTTCTAGATATACATAACAAATAAAACAGTCTAAAATTTAAAAAAAGGAAGTAATTTAAAACTTTATATTTGTTAGTTAATTAATTATTGTATGATAAGTCTCTGAACATAAAAGCCAACTTAACAGTGCAAATTTTGGTCCAAAGTAGATTCTGAGCTATAATCATCTACTTTTTGGAATTTAAGACTCAGATACCTCAGCTAAAAATTTAAAAAGCTGCTTATTCTGGGAAAATATTTATACTGGGTTATGACAAAAATTTTCTGCCACCAATAGTCTCTGCAAATAGTTTCTATTGCCAGGTTTGTTTATATATTTTTCAGACAATTTTTAATGTTTGAAAATAGGCTTGCTAAAGAACACTTTGTTGTGAGATATGTAAAAGCAAATCATTATCATTATAAAAACATACACACTGCACAAAGTGTCTCGAATGAAGTTATACCTTACCAGATTAGAACAATCACTTACATCCAGCTCTGTTGCAATGTCAGCTACTGAATATTATCAATTCATGTGTACAACTTTAGGCACAATTGTTATATCATATGACATGGTGAAGCTTTTGATAATGACAGTTCAAAAGCATGGACTATGACATTGAAGAAGTTAGCCTGACTACTGATGTTGATGATAAAAACTTGTGGATGAAACATGAGCAGGCTCAAACAGATGGAAAATATATATCTACTTTGTTTAAAATCCATGCAAGGACAAAATTCTGAACCAGATCGTCACTTGCGATCAATCAAAAATGGATTTACTTCAACAAGAGCTGAAAAAAGGGTTGATCTTCACTGTCAGTCTGTTTGCAGCATCACAAAAAGAAATTTCACTAAAAAAAAGATCATGCTATATATTTGGTGATATTACCATGGTATTATTCACAAAGTAAAAGACAAAGGTAAAAACATTGATAATAAGGTGTATAGGGAGATGCTAGTTTGTGTTGATGTTGGTATCAAATCGAAACTTCAAACTGTGTTCCAGTGCAAGAACATACTGTTCCATTAAGACAATGTCAGACCACATGAATCCACATTCATCAGCTGGACTCTGTATGGACTCAAATGGGATCTTTTATAACATCAACCATATAGCCCAGATATTACTCCTTCAGACTTTTGTTTTGTTTAACACTTGCAGTTACATCATGCTGGTGCTACCTTTGATTCTGCATATGATGTAAGCAATGATATTCACTTATTTTTGAACTAGCTGCCAAGTTTCAGGGCAGAATTCTTTTAAAAACCACCAAAACATCAGTAGAAAATCATAGATTTGGGTGTTGATTATAACTAGTATTAAAGGTACTGATTTCAAATTTTTTTCTGATTTTATTAAAAAAATTTTCATATAAACTTTTGTTACAGCTCAATTTATATGTATGCAAAAACAAGAGCATAATCAATCATTAATTTTTAAAATAATCTGTGGAAATACTCACAGTATTTACATGAATACATCTTATTTTGCCAATAACAGATGAAAATGCTTTGAGTAAAAATGTTAAATATGATTATCAATAGTTTATTAAATACAAAAAAATCAATAAAATTGATCAATTAATAATAAATTAATCATAAAATAAAATTAATAATCATGAAATCATCAATGAAATTGATAATCATAAAAATGAAATTACTCATTTTGTTCTGCATTAAAAGTTACTGCTTTCTCTTGGATGGCAAGAATTAGTTCTTTTAATTTTAAAGGATCATCTTTTCTTAGCACAAATCCAATGTCTAAAAATTAAACAAAAAAAAATTATTATTTTCATTGAAGTGAAACAAAGTGATTTAAGTGATTTGATCGCTACATACTCTTTAAGAAAAGTTGTATCAATTCAATATCCTTACTACTAAATGATTTGATTAGTAGTTCAAAAATATCAAAAATAAGAGTTGAGTGGGTAACCTAAAATAAAATAAAAAGAAAAATTTTAAAATTGCATAAAATATAATAAAATAAGTATTAAATAAATATGCAAGATTTCACACATATTGTTTCTCCCATAAGATCTTTTTTGCTTAAATATGCTTACATCAATAAACAATTACACCTAAGTCTGTTTTTACACGGTAGATTGGTTCCAGAAGAAGCCGTGTAAAAAAAAAAAAAAAAAAAACGTGTAAAAAAAGACATTGATCTTATACAAAAATGGGTGATTTGTTCCTAATCTCTACAAACTATTAAAATTAGTGAAAAACAAGAATTTTTAAGAACAAGAATTCATGTTTATTTTATTAAATCAAATATATAATGCTTATTTTCACAAGCATAGTAATTAATGATAAAAAAGATATGCACTCTAATCTTAAAAGTAATATAAATTAAATGTATGGCAAGTTCAGGAACTAAAAAACTATGTTGTGAACGAAAAGAATAGGTTATTCAATTTTTCCAAAGAAATTGCCTTCCGTTTTAGTTTTATATCTGACATTTCCTTTTAGGGATACATAAAATATTTAACAAAATTAAAAAACATAAATAACTGAATAAATACAAAATATTTTTTGGCTTACCTTTTATCTTAATGCGTTAAAATTAAATTTAATGGAAAATCAAATTTGACTGCAAAAAATTTCTTTACCAAACACGTCTTATTGCATTGACAGTTCACAAAATATTAACACGTTTCAATTGCTCTGACCAGTAAATTTTACTGTATGCACATAAAGGGAATTCCCCTACTTGTTTGTACGCGCTAAAGGGGAATTCACTTAAATCTTTAAGCTAGTGTTCGCAAACTATCGATACTATCGATGGTTTCAGACTTTTTTCTTTCATAAATACTTTTTTGTGATATGAACATACTTCGCAAAAATTAAATTTGACAAAAAAAATTTAAGTACATAAAATTTCAAATCGTGCTAAATGGAATAAAATCATGTAAAAAAATTAAAAATATTCAATTTTCAAACCGTGTTATTTCAAAACCGTGTACAAAAAGACCGTGTAAAAACAGACTTAGGTGTACTAAAAATTTTAAACAAAAAATATGTACTTTAAAAACATTCAATTTTAAAATAAAAAAAAAACTTTGAAATATTTTTAAGATATTTTTTGAAAGATTTCAAACAATTTGGAACAAAGATCAAGGATAGACTGACATGATACAGCAACATAAAAGTAGAAAACATTTAGAATATAGATAACAAAACACAACTGCCATCTTAATATTTTAAAATGTTACACAAAAACTAATTTCAAATACATTTACGAACTTAGTTACTTTTAAACATAACTAATGGCCTTCACTTAGTAGATACATTTTTATATGAAAAATCATTAAGAAAGACAGGAATACCCAAGTGGATCTAGCAAAGCCTTACAAAAGCATTTAATTGTAAGGTTTCTATTATGTGGTGTCAAAAATGTTCTCTGTCAATAAAGTATTCTATAGTGATACTATTATTTCAATAGCATGATAATTCTTTTGAGTTTACAGCATATTTAACACAATAGCTGACAATTAAGAACAGAAGGATTGCTATATTCCTTGCTTTTTATGGAAAAATGAAAAAGTTTCAAAAGTGGTTAATATAAGCTTATTAAATAGAAAAATATGGTAATAAAAATTAATAAAATACAGATTTTAATGGGCAATTCAATTTATTTGTTATAATATTTATTGGTTCTATGAAAAATTAATGAGGTCCAATGCTGTTACAATATGATATTAAACTTACTGTGTATTAGATTTACAAATAATTGCTTGCAAAATA
>JAPDSC010028016.1:0-11028 GCA_026290005.1 Latrodectus geometricus
CTGTTAGTAGGTGACTTTAACGGACATAATTCTTTGTGGGGAAGTGACGATACGAATTCTCGCGGTCGTCAGATAGAGCAATTTATTTCTGATAACTGTCTCTGTCTGATAAATACCGACGAGAAAACATATTTCCACACACCCACAAGAACTTTTCATTCTCTCGATCTCGCCATTTGTACTCCATCACTCCTGCCATTGTTAAATTTAACAGTGGGAAATGATCTGCATAACAGCGATCATTTCCCTCTTGTCATCTCCCAGACTGGAGGTAGTAGTGTAGGACAACGTCTACCTACTTACGTGTACAGTCGGGCAGATTGGCCTTTATTTACACAATTGGCAATCATCGATGATGCAATGGTTTTGATCGAGGATATTGATAATGCCGTTCAAAAAGTCACCGAAACAATTATAGGTGCAGCTGATACTGCTGTTTCTAGAAGTTCTTCTATAATAAAAAGGCGTTGCAAACCATGGTGGAATAATGAGTGTCAAAAAACTTATAAAAAACAAAGGAAGTTATGGGGGTTATTCCGTAGATACCCCACAACGGAGAATTTAATTGCCTTTAAGAGAGCAAAAGCATTGGCTCGCAGAGCTCGTCGTCAAAGTCAAAAGGAATCTTGGTCTCGCTATCTTTCTTCCATAACATCTTCTACATCCAGTAAGCAGTTGTGGAGAAGAGTAAAAGCAGCCAATGGAATTTATAGGGAATTTTCTATTCCCATATTAAAAACCGGAGCTGCTTTACATTCTTCTCCTAAGGAAATCGCTAATGTCCTTGGTGAAACTTTTGCTAATGTCTCAAGCACTGATTCTTACAGTCCTTCGTTTTTAAGGACGAAGAGTCGTGCTGAGCGAAATCCAATTCGTTTCAATCAGGGACAAGGCTTACCTTACAACTGTGAATTTCGGATGTCAGAATTGAAGAACGCATTACAGCAGACTAAAAATACCAGTCCAGGACCTGATGGAATCAGCTATCCTGTGCTTCAAAATTTAAGTCCAGATTCCCTGTTGAACTTATTACTTTTGTTCAATAGGATCTGGACTGAAAATAAATTTCCATCCCTCTGGAGAGAAGCAATAGTGATTCCGATCCTAAGGACTGGTAAAGATCCTTCTAACCCTTTGAATTATCGACCTATAGCTCTGACGAGTTGCTTATGTAAGACTCTTGAACGTATGGTCAATGCCCGTCTCGTATATGTCCTAGAAAAGAATAACTGCATTCATATTAATCAGAGTGGCTTCCGCAAAGGACGATCCACTCTCGATAATATAACATGTTTGGAGACTCAGATTCGCAATGCCTTTGTGCAAAGAAGTCATTTGGTCTCCATATTCTTCGACATAGAGAAGGCTTATGACCGTACGTGGCGTTATGGAATTCTCCGTAGGATTTATGATTTTGGCTTTCGGGGTAATCTGCCGATATTCCTCCAAAATTTTCTAAGCTCCCGTGTTTTTAAAATTCGTATTGGAAGCATTTTTTCCAATACTTTTAATCAATCTGAGGGTGTTCCTCAGGGTTCCATTTTAAGCGTCACTCTTTTTAGTTTATTCATCAGTAGCATGCTCCATCACTTACCTTCATCAATTCAAAGTACTTTGTTTGTTGACGACCTGCAAATATCATGTCAGGGGTCCAATATGCGATTAATTGAGAGACAATTACAAACAGCTGTAAATAAATTAGCTGCATGGTGTGCTGAAAATGGCCTCTCTATATCTCCTGGCAAGAGTAACTGTGTCCACTTCTGCAGGAAGACAAGCCTGCATAATGATCCAGTGATTCATATCAACAATACACCAATACCTGTAGTCAATGAGGTAAAATTCCTCGGAGTGATTTTCGACAGAAAATTAACCTTTCTTCCGCATGTTTTAAATTTGCGGAAGAGGTGCGAGCGATCGCTTAATATCCTCAAGGTGTTATCAAATACATCTTGGGGTGCAGATCGCTCCTCACTCCTTCGGGTTTATCAATCTTTGATTTTATCCCGAATTGACTACGGATGTGTTGTGTATGGATCTGCAAGGTCTTCCGTCTTACGCAGATTGGACACCGTTCATCACTCTGCCTTGAGAATATGTTCCGGCGCATTTCGCACATCACCCGTCCAGAGTCTATATGTAATATGTCATCAATTACCACTAGACCTGCGACGGATGCAGCTGTCTCTCAATTACTACGCTAAAATTATGTCGACCCCTCATCATCCATTACGGTCCATGGTTCCAAATGCCTCTATTAAAAGACTTTATGATGCTCGTCCAATGAGCATCCCACCTTTTCTCACACGAATGAAGTCATATTTGTCTTTATCTGATCTACGTGATTTGCGGATAGTATCACCAAATTACTTTGCTTATCCGCCTTGGTATAACCCGACACTTGCTTTTATTTATTCCTTTACTCAATATGCAAAATCTGACACAACTGCTATTGTCTTTCAACAGCTATTTTATTCTCATCGCTGTCAGTATCAGTCATACACACCTGTATTCACAGATGGCTCAAAATCAGCAGGACATGTGGGCTGTGGCATTTTTATGAATAATACATGTTTTAGTTACAGCCTACATCCGTCCTGCTCCATCTTTACTGCTGAAGCAACAGCAATTTATTACGCTCTTCAGCAGGTGAATACAGGTGACGATCGTCAATTTTGTATATATACTGACAGCTTGAGTGTTTTGCAAGCTTTGAGAGGCAATAGTTTTAATAATCATCCTGTTGTGTCTAAGATTTTCAGAGTATTGGAATCCCTTGCTGGCAAGGGTTACCAAATTTTATTTTGTTGGGTACCAAGTCACGTAGGTCTTGATGGAAATGAGAGAGCGGATGCAGCTGCAAAGGCTGCAACAGGTCAAATTTTACCATCAGTTCCGCTCTCTGATGTGAGAAGGGGTGTGAAATCATTAATTTATTCTCTTTGGCAGGAATCGTGGAATATGCAGGTTGTCAATAAATTACATTCTATTTTCTCATCCGTCACCTCATTATCTGTTTTACCGTTACGAAGTGCAGACGTTAGATTAACTCGCCTTCGTATCGGACACACACGTTTCACACATAGACATTTGTTTTTAAATGAACTAAATCCATGGTGTGAAACGTGTGATGAACCCTACACAATTTATCATATTTTAATATCATGTCATTATTTTAACCAACAACGTTTACAATTTTTTAAATGTGATATTTTAACCTTGTCTGATTTGTTGGGGGAACCACCCCATAGAAATCTTTTTGCCTATTTAAAGGCAATTGGATTTCTTTATTTTATTTAAACTTTATGAGTTTTATTTTACAATTATACTCATTTTTACAATTATATTCATTTAGATTTTAATATATTTATATACACTTATTTTTGTTTTTTAAATTTTTAACGTTGAGTATGGGTTTTGACAAAAAAAAAAAAAAAAAAAAATTTAATAAAATTTAATTTTTTGGCGCAGCTTGTCCTTTTTGGACCTTGCGCCACAAAACCCAACCAACCAACCATCACGGATGGTTCTAAAACAGCCGGACATGTTGGCTGTGGCATATTTTATGCTGATACCAGTAATGGTTACAGCCTTCATACGTCCTGCTCAGTCTTTACCGCTGAAGCAACGGCTATCTATCAAGCCCTTCAGCTAGTGAATACAGAACAGTTTCATAAAATCTGCATGTATACTGACAGTTTAAGTGTTTTAGAAGCGTTGGAAAACTATAATAATTGTCATCCAGTTGTGTCCAAGATTTTCGGAGCATTGGATTCCCTTGCTGGCAAGGGTTATGACATCATTTTCTGTTGGATCCCAGGTCATGTAGGTCTTGAGGGAAATGAAAAGGCGGATGCAGCCGCTAAAGCTGCATCGTCTCTACTTCATTCATCTGTCCCTCTTTTCGACGTGAGAAAGGTTGTAAAAAGATTTGTAAATTCTCTCTGGCAGGAGTCATGGAGTATGCAGGTCACAAACAAACTGCGTGCCATATTCTCATCTTTCATTCCATCATCAGTTTTACCGTTACGAAGAGCAGATGTCAGATTGACTCGCCTTCGTATCGGACACACACGTTTCACACAGACATTTGTTTTTAAGTGAACTGAATCCATGGTGTGAAACGTGTGATGAACCATTTACTGTTTTTCATATTTTAATTTCATGTGCTAATTTTAACCTTTACCGTTTTAAATATTTTCAAACCGACCTTTTAACCATGTATGATTTAGTGGGGGAGCCACCCCACCGGAACCTTTTTTCCTTTTTAAGGGAAATCGGCTTCCTTAATTTTATTTAAATTTTATGAATTTTGTTTTACTTTCATATACTTATATCGATTTTAAAATTAATATATACAATTATTTTTGTCTTTTAATTTTTTAATGTTGAGTTTGGGTTTTACCTAAAGTCTATCAATAATCTTTAAAGCTTAATTTTTGGCGCAGCTTGTCCTCTTTGGACCTTGCGCCACAAAACCCAACCAACAACAACAACAACCACTTGTTGGACTCGGTGGTGGGTGGTGCGGTCAGGTCCCGAAATTTTAATCTAAATAAATGGAGATAAAAAATTTTTCTTCTCTCCCTCGGGAGCAACTTATGTTAAACAAATCTACTAAATTTTTTGTTATCAAAAGAAAGGAGGGTACTTTTGAAAATGTATCCCCCTTTCTTATACAAAAAGGAATATCGGGCTTAATCGGGGAAGTCAGAGATATCCGAAAACTACGATCAGGTGACCTATTAGTGGAGGCTGCCAACTCCACTCAAGCAAATATGCTTATAAATATGCGAATGTTAGCGAATATCGAGGTAACTGTTTCGCCTCATAATAACTTAAATTTTTCACAAGGTGTAATTTCCGCCAGGGATTTGTTGAACTCGCCGACGGATGAGATCCTTGTAAACTTACAAAGTCAGAAGGTCTGTGGTGTTAAACGCATCACTGTCAGAAGAGATGGTAATGCTATCGAAACTAAACATCTCATTCTGACATTTGCGACACCAGACCTTCCAGATTATGTTAAAGCTGCATACATGAATCTTCCCGTCCGGCCTTACATTCCAAATCCCTTGCGATGTTTTCAGTGCCAACGTTTTGGGCACTCGAGAAATGCTTGCAGGGGCAAACTGACTTGCGCTCGCTGCGCAGCAGTTGGCCACGATAATTCGACCTGTACAGCAAAGGAGGCATGTGTCAACTGTAAAGGTGACCATCCCTCCTATTCTCGTAGTTGTCCTCAATGGATACAAGAAAAAGAAATTACAACCTATAAAGTGAAAAATAAATGTTCTTATCCTGAGGCAAGGAAACAAGTTACCTCTCGCACACCGCAAGCTGGTATGAGTTATGCAGCCGCTGCGAAAAAGGTCACCATAAACATAAGTACCCAAACGGATACTCTGTCACTTCCTGTCACAAGATTACCCCAAACATCAACTGAAAGGCCAAAATCTTCAAACTCCATCATTCGAAGAGCTCCTATGGCTAAATCAAGAGGCGTCAAAGCCTCAAAATTAAAATCTGCAAAGGAGGGCGCACGAAAACCCTCCTTATCCACCCGTAAAGCCTTATCCCTAGAAGCTGACGCAGTTTCTCTTCATCCTTCGGACGATGATATATCGTTCGAGGAGATGTCAGATGATATGCCTTCCAGCTCTGGGAAAGGAGCTTTTCAATTTAAACAATAACTTCCTTTGTTTCTTGGAACTGCCATGGTTTGCGATCCCATCTTGATGACATCAAGTGTCTATCGTCAGCATATAACCCCGCATGCATAGCACTTCAGGAAACATTCCTGAAGTCTACAAACAACATTACTCTGCGTGGGTTTAAATGCTTTCGAAAAGACTGTGGTGACGATGGCGCAGTGTCTGGAGGTGTTTGTCTATTAACATCCAATAATTTCCCCAGCACTGTCCATCCATTAAACACTACTCTACAGGCTGTAGCTGTGAGAATTCACACGACAACTTTAATTACAGTCTGTAGTTTGTATTTGCCACCACATGATGTCATTCGCCAAGAGGAACTCGATGATTTAGTTGATCAGCTGCCGACTCCATTTATGGTGCTCGGTGACTTCAACGGCCATAATACTTTGTGGGGAAGTGATGATATTAATTCTCGCGCTCGTCAGATAGAGCGGTTTATAACAGATAACTGTCTCTGTCTGATTAATACCGACGAGAAAACTTATTTCCACATACCCACAAGAACATTTCATTCTCTTGATCTGGCCATTTGTTCTCCTTCAATTCTGCCATTGTTAAATTTGTCTGTGGGGAATGATTTGTATAACAGCGATCATTTCCCACTTGTCATCTCCCAGACTGGAGGTAGTAGTGTACAGCAACGTGTACCTACTTACGTGTACAGTCGGGCAGATTGGACGCTGTTTACACAATTGGCAGCTATTGACGATACAATGGTCACGATAGGAAATATAAATGAGGCCGTTCAAAGAGTCACCGAAACAATTATATGTGCAGCTGATAATACAATCCCTAAGAGTACCTCGAAAACACACAGGCGGTGCAAACCTTGGTGGAATGAAGAATGTCAAATTACTTACAAGAAGCAGAGGAAGTTGTGGGGGTTGTTTCGGAGGTACCCCACAACGGAGAATCTTAATGCCTTTAAGAGAGCAAAAGCATTAGCACGCAGAGCTCGTCGTAGAAGTAAGAAGGAATCCTGGTCTTGCTACGTTTCTTCTATAACATCTTCAACATCCAGTAAGCAGTTGTGGAGAAAAGTCAAGGCAGCCAATGGAATTTACAAGGAATTTTCCATTCCTATATTAAAAACCGGAGCTGCTGTATACTCTTCTCCTCAGGAAATAGCTAACGTCCTTGGTGAAAGTTTTGCGAGTGTCTCAAGCACCGACTCTTACAGTCCTTCGTTTTTAAGGATTAAGAGTCGTGCTGAGCAAAGACCAATTCATTTCAACCATGGACAAGTCTTATCCTACAACTGAAAATTTCAGATGTTAGAATTGAAGAAAGCTTTACAGCAGGCCAATAATACCAGTCCAGGACCTGATGGAATTAGCTATTTTATGCTTCAACATTTAAGTCCAGATTCCCTATCGAACCTATTAGTTTTGTTCAATAGGATCTGGACTGCAAATGCATTTCCATCACTTTGGAATGAAGCAATAGTCATTCCGGTCCTAAAGCCTGGTAAGGATCCTTCAGAACCTTCAAATTACCGACCTATAGCGCTGACGAGTTGCCTTTGTAAGACTCTCGAACGTATGGTCAACGCCCGTCTCGTATATGTCATAGAAAAAAATAAATGTATACATATTAATCAGAGTGGATTTCGCAAAGGGAGATCCACTCTTGATAATATTACATATTTGGAGACCCAAATCCGCAACGCTTTTGTGCGGAGAAACCATCTGGTCTCCATTTTCTTTGACATCGACAAGGCATACGACCGTACATGGCGATACGGTATTCTCCGTACTTTATATGATTTTGGCTTTAGGGGTAATCTCCCGATGTTCCTACAGAATTTCTTACGCTCCCGAGTTTTTAAAATTCGTATTGGACACCTTTTGTCCAATTTTTTTATTCAAGCCGAGGGTGTTCCCCAAGGCTCTATTTTAAGTCCAACAATTTTTAATATATTCATCAGTCATATTCTTCATCTTTTATCACCTTCTGTTTATGGCACAATGTATGTAGATGACTTGCAAATATCTTGCCAAGGATCGAACATGCGATTAATTGAGAGGCAACTACAAACATCTGTAAATAAAATTGCTGCATGGTGTGCAGAGAATGGCTTTGCATTATCTCCTAGCAAGAGCTGTTGTGTCCATTTCTGCAAGAAGACCAGCATTCATAACGATCCTGTTATCAAATTGAACAACACTTCAATACCTGTAGTCAACGAGATCAAATTTCTTGGTGTGATATTGGACCGAAAATTAAATTTTCTTCCGCATGTTTTATACCTGCGGAAGAAGTGTCAGCGATCGCTTAATATCCTCAAGGTGTTATCAAATACATCTTGGGGTGCTGATCGCACACCACTCCTTCGGGTTTATGATTCCCTAATTTTATCCCGCATTGACTACGGATGTGCTGTATATGGATCAGCTAGGTCTTCTGTCTTACGCAGATTGGATACTGTACATCACTCTGCTTTGAGAATATTTTCAGGAGCATTCTGCACATCACCCGTCCAGAGTCTCTATGCCATCTGTCATCAATTGCCTTTAGACCTGAGACGAATGCAGCTGTCTCTCAATTACTACGCAAAGGTCATGTCTGACCGACAACACCCTTTACGTTCCTTGGCTTTTACTCCTGCATTAAAGAGATTGTATGATAGTTCGTTCTTATAGCATCCAACCTTTTCTCACTCGTATTAAAAGTCATCTTTCCTTGACAGACCTATGTGGTGTCCGTTTCATTAAAACGGACTTGTCTTTACATCCTCCTTGGTTTGATCCACAGATATCCATAATTAATACTTTTGCTCAGTTTCGGAAATCGGACACAACTCCTACGATTTTTCAACAGCTTTTTTGTTCACACCGCTGTCAGTATTCTTCTTATACGCCTGTATTCACGGATGGATCAAAAATTGCAGGACATGTTGGTTGTGGCATTTTTTTCAATAATAGGAGTTACGGCTACAACCTGAATACGTCCTGCTCCATATTTACTGCTGAAGCTATGGCAATATACCAAGCACTTCAGCTCGTGAATACAGAAAACTACTATAAAATTTGCGTATACACTGACAGCTTGAGTGTTATAGAAGCGTTGAAAAATTCGAATAAATATAATCATCCTGTTGTGTCCAAAATTTTCCAGACTGTAGACTCCCTTGCTGGCAAGGGATTTGATATTAAATTCTATTGGATCCCAAGTCATGTAGGTCTGGAGGGCAATGATAAAGCTGATGCAGCTGCTAAATCTGCATCGGCTGCATATCATCCATCTGTCCCTCTTACTGATGTGAGAAAGGTTGTTAAAACATTTGTTAACTCTCTCTGGCAGGAGTTATGGAGTATGCAGGTCACTAATAAATTATGTGCCATATTTCCATATTTCATCCCATTATCAGTTTTACCGATGCGAAGAGCAGATGTCAGATTGACTCGCCTTCGTATCGGACACACACGTTTCACACACAGACATTTGTTTCTCAATGAATTGAATCCATGGTGTGAAACGTGTGGTGTACCATATACTGTCTTCCATATTTTAATTTCATGTAAAGATTTTAGCCTATATCGTTTTATATTCTTTAAAACAGACATTTTAACTATGTATGATTTAGTGGGGGAGCCACCCCACAGAAACCTTTTTGCCTTTTTAAGGGAAATTGGTTTCCTTAATTTTATTTAAATTTGATGAATTTTGTTTTACTTTCATGTATTTATATTGATTTTAAAACTATTATATACAATAATTTTTGTGTTTTAAATTTTGAATGTTGTGTTTGGGTTTTGCCTAAAATCAATTTTCTTTAAAACTCAACTTTTGGCGCAGCTTGTCCTCTTTGGACCTTGCGCCACAAAACCCAACCCAACAACAACAACAACAACAGCGGTGTGCGAGAGGTAACTTGTTTCCTTGCCTCAGGGTAAGAACATTTATTTTTCACTTTATAGGTGGTAATTTCTTTTTCTTGTACCCATTGAGGACAACTACGAGAATAGGAGGGATGGTCACCTTTACAGTTGACACATGCCTCCTTTGCTGAACAGGTCGAATTATCGTGGCCAACTGTATTTCGAATCCAGCAAAACAGTATTTCGAATCCACTTCGAGAGAGAGATTCGAGCAGTTTGGAAATTTTGGACACAGTTGGATGGCAATTATAGTTACGATTTTTCAAAGCTTCTAAAACACTCTTACTGTCAGTATATATGCAGTATTTATGTACGTTTTTGGTACTCACATACTGAAGTGCACGGTATATAGCCATGGCTTCAGCAGTGAAAATGGAGCAGGATTTGTGAAGGCTGTAACTGAAGGAGGTATTGTCCACATAAACTCCACAGCCAACGTGCCCCGCAGTTTTGGATCCATCAGTGTAGATGGGGGTGTACATACCATACTGACAGCGATGAGATGCATAAAGCTGTTGAAAAATAGCAGGAGTTGTGTCCGACTTTTTATAGTTTTCAAAGGCATTGAGTACTGTAATGCGTGGATCATACCAAGGAGCGTGTACGAAAAAGTCTATAGACTCAATCCGGACATCACATAGGTCAGACAGCAAAACATAAGATTGAATACGCGTGAGAAAAGGTTGAATGCTTGATGGTCTAGCATTATATATTCTCTTAAGAGTGGCATTTGGAATCGTAGAATGTAAGGGATGATGAGGTGAGGACATAATGTTTGAATAATAAATAAAAGACAGCTGCATCCGCCGCAGGTCTAATGGTAATTGTTGACAGATTACATATAGACTCTGGACGGGTGAAGTGCGAAATGCACCTGAGCAAATTTTTAAAGCAGAGTGATGAATTGTGTCCATTCTGCGTAAAACGGAAGATCTAGCTGATCCATAAGCAACACAACCGTAGTCAATGCGAGATAAAATTACTGACTGGTAAATTCGAAGGAGTGATATGCGATCTGCACCCCAAGACGTATTCGAAAGCACCTTGAGGATATTGAGCAGTCGTTGGCACTTCTTCCGCAGATGTAACACATGCGGAAGGAAAGTTAATTTCTTATCAAAAATCACGCCAAGAAATTTTATCTCATTGACAACAGGGATAGGTCTACCGTTAATGTGAAGCACAGGATCATGGGGAAAACTAGTTTTCCCGCAGAAATGAACACAGCAACTCTTACTCGGAGATATGCTAAGGCCATTTTTTTCACACCAAGCAGTGAGATTATTTACAGCTGTTTGCAATTGTCTTTCAATTATATTCATGTTTGATCCTTGATATGAAATTTGCAAGTCGTCAACATATAAATTACTATGAACAGAAGGTGGTAATTGATGAAGTATGTTGCAGATGAAAAGGTTAAAAATGGTCAC
>JAPDSC010028033.1:0-38736 GCA_026290005.1 Latrodectus geometricus
GTATGTGTATATATATAGATATATTTAATGTCGTAAAATAATACTATAGCTACTTTTTCGTAACCTATTCAATTTTTAGAATTTTCTAAAAAACTGTTCGAATGCAAATTAAAATTTGAATTTGAATTATATACGAATGATTATTCGGACAAATATGTGAATAGCAAATAGGGAAAACTTTAATTAAAAAATTTCATCTTTATTTCTTTTATTTTTGATTGCCAAAATTGATATTATTTCTCTTGAGAGTTAAATTTATAGTAAATAAACAACACTAGATTATTTTTCTCTGTGAATCCAATTACGATTTTGGTGTTCCTTATCGATGTTTTATTTTTATTGTTTTTCCGCCCTAAGAAATTTCAGCAAATCATTATTCGGCATTTTTTTTTCTTGAGCATACATTCAATTGAACTCCTAAGAGTCATTTTATAGAATTAATCCTATTTCTTTTTAAACCTATAATCAAATTTTGTTTTCTATGCAAATTTTACTTAAAATTTATTATTACATTCGTTTACTTTGAGAAAATCATTATTTCAGAATAAAACAAAAAAGAATTAAGAAACAATTATGGTACTATTTTGTTTATAGATATGAATAAAATATAAAAAGTACGCTTTTTTTCATTTTAAATTTTGTTATTAAAATTTATCATTGAAACTTTTTAACCATATCAGACTTTTTTAATATTAAAACTTTAAGCAACATTATTATTCTGCAAAATCATCTTTTGTCAGTCTGAGCGCAATAAATGAAACTAATAAACTAATTATGAATTAAAATTTCATTAGTAATATGTTTTTCATTTATATATACATTACCCAAAAAAAATCATTATTTATCTTTTGTAACAGTAATAATAAATTCACTTGTAACAATTTATTCGAAAATATGATAGTAATGAATATTTCTAACAATAAACTGAATAAAATTAAACATATTTTAAGCAAAATATTAGTAAGTTTATAAAATATGATTTCTTAATTCTCTTTTTTGCAAATTTCTGAATGAACATATCTTAATGAAAGAATTCTTTCAAATTACTTTTTAATCAGGACAACATTGTTAGTTAAAAAAAATTAATCATTGATTTTAATATAAAAATTTTTTAAATGTTTTTCTTGATTTGTAGATGGTTCTTAGCACTGAGAAAGATATTTGCACTTAACAATAATTCAGTTTTTTTCGATGGGTCTCTAAAACTTAAAAGAAAATGGAATTATCCTTGTTAAAAATGTCTGATGATTAAAATTTACGGTTTAAATACATATTAAGCAGAAGCTTTATTTTGTATTATTTTTGAGTTAAGAACAGTTGGCAACACATCCTTTATAGTTATACAAAATCTCTTTGTAGTTCCAAGTCAGTTTTACTCGATGCGGACAGTTAATGGGAAGTTATAGCTTGCACTATATATAATATTCCTAATTTGGAAACGCAAGAGTCTGAATGATTGAGAAATTAATACCCCTTAATTTTAAACCAATTTAAAACTATGTTGTGAGGGTTCAATGCTTATCGAAATTTTTCAGAATTTAATTTTCCTCCAGTAATTTGCTAAAGGGTAGGGAAGAGGTTGTGGTAATACATGTATTGACCCAAACACTTGACCATGTTTCCAAATTAAATCGAATGTTCTTTAATGAGAACCAATTTGTTACTTAACCTTAACCATTTGTAGCTTTATTCTGTTTAGTTTAGAATTTCATGCATTATGTGAATTAATTATGCTTGAATTTAGTGGCTACGCGGAATTTTCTATATTCTAAAGTAATTCTTGCATGGAATATTCTGAAGGAATACCCTTAAAATATTTTTCTGTTTTTGAATTTAAGCTATTCGGAAAAATTGTGGGTCATCCAAAGATACTTAGAATAAAAATAAGTGAAACAAAGTTCAAGGCAATAACATTATACATTTTTGCATGTAATTATTTTCACGTGATCTTTTAACAAATGCTATTAGTTAGTTTATAACCTTCACCGCTTCCTATTTCTCGAAGCCTTAAATAATTTGAACCCCAAAATGACTTTTTGAAATCAGCAGGAATATAATTATTTAATTTTGTAATGATTAAAGCAAATATAATTTCGGAGAATACATTTTGCAAAAAATGCATTTTCAATATTTCCCATCTTTTTTCGAAAACTCTTTTTTAAGAACAAATGGTACCATAAATACATTTCAACCAATTGTATTGTTTATCTTTCAAAGAAAATAAAAAAAGAACACTCTGAAAAAATGGTTTCCAGAATTATTGCAACTCTATTTGTGGTGACAGAGACTGTGTCATTAAGAACAAGCAATTTATTCCCTACTGGGAGTATCTGTGGGGGAAAATTCTTATTAAAAAAAAGGGAAACGTTATTCCCAGATTATGATTTATCCTACTTTTTCCCTTTTTCTGTAGGGAGAAAACTGGGTGAGCTTCAGTGTAAGTGTCATCGACAACGATTCTAAGGAGGTGAATGATTTGGCGGTCAGGATCGAGAACGACAGCCTGAATGTCTTCAAGGTGACCAATATTAAGATTTATGAAACTGATTTTGCGGATACGGGGAAGACCTTCTTCTATGCAGGTGCGAATCATTTTTTCCCTGTATATCATTTACTCCAAAAATAAAATATAATTTCTTAGATTTATGAAATATTCATTGTATCAAATCTATTTTCGGATCACTTTTTTTTTCTTTCATGGTAAAATGTTCCATGGAACTGTTCTTTCTCTTTTGATTCATACTAATATAAACTTTTCTTGGAAAAAGATTTATTCTTTTAGTATTTTAATGTGAATCAATACGTTTCATCAGTAAAATATAATTTGTTATTAAAATTTTAATATTTTAATTAATGTAAATTATATTAATAATGAACCTATAAATTATTTAAAATCTGTACATCATCGTAATCATCAATTCATTTATTTTTATTCATTATAAAAGTTTCTTCATAATTCTGTTATTTCTTTTTGAAAATTTCAGAGATAATTTCGAACGTTTTTTCAGATATTGTTCCTAAGGTGAAGCTTTCCTTTCCTGGTGATCATTATAGTTTTAAAGTCAACATAGAAGACAGATCTTACATACATGGACACAATAAAGTAAGTTACTTGGTTATTGCTAACATCTGCTTTGCGGCAAAAAATTCTTTATTTAAATTCCCTCATTATAGAACATCGAAAAGTATACAGATGGAAATAAATTATGTAAATGGTGTATCAATTAATATTAATATTTTAGATTTATACGCGATACCTTCATTTTATTCTGATGTTGTGATGTTATTTGATAGAAATTATTTAACACAAGGAACCTTTTAAAATAACATATTCCTATAACACTCGATCATTGTTCAATTTAACACATTTGATGATGAAACTACAATTACTTATCTTATTTAAAATTTATCTTATCAAAGTTATACCAAACTGATCAACTGTTTTGGACATCGGCACAACAGTTCGTAAAAGTTGATTTCCTTTTCGATCATGGATGCTTGTAGTGGTTCACAATACACTTTAAGCCTTAGACCCAGGTCTTACAGCTACTTTGTGCAGAAATTAACATGAGAGATAAGCAAATTTATCAAAATTTTCTCAATCCGTATATTGTTGATTTTTATGTTATTTACATTATATATTTTTATGAAAATAATAAAAAAGTGTTTAATAATATTGCAGTGTGGAACTATTGGGTTGATTCGGTTAAAGAATTATTTACCATTGTCAATGGGGAAGTTTTGAGCGTTTGGCAATTCTTATACCCCTAGACAAATGAAACTATTTTGATTTCAATACTCCAATATAATTATAAAACTGTATTAATGAGAATTAAGGCACTTGATTCTTGTAATTTCTACATTATATTTATGTTTTATTATGTTTATATTTATATTATTTATTGCAATTTTTTATAATTTTACTCTGAGTAATGCAACGAGAGTATTTAATATTATAAATGTAAATTCTTGAAATAAAGTAATAAGCATAAATAATGAATGAAATTCAGCTTTCATCACTTCTGTGGGATTATAAAATTGAGTACCAAAAATGCTTTGGAACTAAATATTGGGTCATTCGCGTTAAGCTGACCACCAAACCGGGACTTACGCTTTGCATCTCAGAGCCCTCTATCATGGAAATAGATATGGGCATTGTAAGCCTTAACCCTTCGATGGCTGTTATGTCACAGAGTTTAGTTTAAGTAATGAAATTATCAAACTTTTAAAATAAATATTTGATTAATTTAGTTTATTACTATTTAATATATATTTTTTAATATTTTTTATCCAGGTTAGTTTTATTTTCTCAATCATAAACCAAACGGAGCCAGAAACAGAATTACAAGACATTTATGAAGTGAATGTTAGTCGTAGTGCTGGCCAATACTACAGAGTAAGTATATAATACTTTATATCTGAAATTATTTCTCAGCATTAAACTGTATGGCATAAAAGCTTAAAATAAAAGAAATTAGTTGAGAATTCCAACAACAAAAAGTTTACAGAACAATACTTCATATTTAAATTAATTTATCAGCAAATATTTTTTGTAAAGTAAAAGTTCTGAATATAGATTTCTGCTTAGGAAGAAATTTTTTGAGTTAAAAAAATAAGTTAATTTTAATAATGTATTAATTTTAAAACATAAAGTGTGGATGATTTTATCTATTTTATTTTAAATAAATTTACAGTATCTCATTTAAATGCTACATTTGTAATTATTGAAACTATTTCAGTAAATGCCAATATTTTCACATCTATTGAAACACAAAAATTGGGAAAAGATGAAATTACATTTCACAGTCATGAATAGGAAAAACTGGCTACAGGTCTATCTTTTTCCAGAAGTATAGACTTACATTATAAAAATAAAATATGATTGCATACAACGATATTATTTTTATTGAAGAAATAAATCAATGAGCTAATTAAGACTTGTGTTTCTCTATTTTTTGTCTACCCATCATTTAACTTTAAGTATTTATTTAAAAAATTTATTAAAAAATCAAAGTTCCACACTTAGAAAGATTAAATAATCTTTAATAAAGGTGTCTATATGAATTGTTTTGAGTATACTAACAAAAATTATTTTATTACTAAAATTTATAAAATACACTCTAATTTTATGTACTTACACTCATTTTTAATCCATTTATTATAGATACTTCAGATGTCGAAATATAGATACACTAGACGTTACCTGTTTTCAAGTACAAAGAGTTCCGACTGGTTGGGCATAACAGAACACACAGGCATCATCTATATCAGCAATCCACAAGTAATGCCGTCTGGTGTTGAAAAAAGGAATGTGGTTTGGTCCTCCAAAAATGAAGCTCTAAATCAGTCGGGTCAAATATCACTCATTATAACAATAACAGGTTCGAAAATTTTCAACAAGAGTTTCATTCTTTTTAACAATATCTTATTGATAGGACAGCAATAAATTAAAAGATTTTTCTTTCATACTCTAAATGTAATTTCTAATTATTGTCAACGATAATTTAACACATAACATTCCTAGTAGGAAAGGCCTTTAATACATAATATAAGAATTACTTTTTTTTAAAACCACCTTGAAGGACTCTACTGAATTTGAACTGTCGAGGATCCTCTGATATAGAAATCTATCCATCTTGAAAATTATAATTTTATTTTAAGATTTATAATTTTTTAATTTAAAAATATAAAATTTTGATTTGGAGAAATAATTTACACAAGTATTTTATATTGAAAAAAATTTCTTCCTTCTTTCTAATAAAATATATATAAATAAGTGTATGACTTAAACATACATGAACTGCAGTCAGTAATATTTGTATCCAAAAGGCTCGCAATTAAATCTTATTGTCAAATTTTATTTACTTTGTTAAAATATTTTTAATAAATATATTCTGTTAAAGTGATTTCATGGATACAAATAAAAACGAATATTTAAACACAAATTTCATGACTTTTCGTTATGTAATCCAGTATCTTTCCTAAAAAACTGGATTTATTATAATTACTTTAACCATCAGGAAATAAGTACATAATTATATTTTCCTAAATCAGAAAAATTATTAAAGTATTATTTACTTTATACAAAGTTTAGAGAAAGTTTCTTATGAGATTCAGTTATTTCACGAATATTTATAACGATAGCATAATTATAGATACAAATAAAGCATGAATATTCAGAGACAAAGTTCATGTCTTTTCGTAATGTAATCCAATATTCTACATAGCAAATATATTTCATTATAATCTCTTTAACTATCATGAAATAAGTACACAATTATATTTGCATAAGTCAGAAGAATTTCTAAAATCAGTATTATTTACTTTATAAAAAGTTAAAAAATATTTTCTTGTGAAATTCAATTATTTCACGAATATTTATAGCAATAGCATAATTATAGATATTACAATGAAATTAATTTAAATTTCAATAAATGTTATTTAATATTTTTTATTAACTTAGAATTTTGATGAATTTATTTTTTTACTTTCAGATACTTCTTCCAGTCCTTGTGGTAAGAACCTTTACTCAATGAAATATCTATTATTTCATTGGTCTCATAAATTAAAAGTAAACATTTATGGTACAAGCAGAATGGCATATTTTATATTGTGAACTAGAATTATTATATAAAATTTTAATGTTTGGTTAATTAATAATAGAAAATAGTGAAAATTAACTTTCTCTTAAAATAATTTAAGCAAGACAATTTTACAAAAGATTTTACTCAAATCTTAATTACACAGGTTGTTATTGGAATCAATGAAATTCGTGTAAAAATATAGTCAGTTATTATATAATTAAAATAAAAATATGATTAAATAGAAGTTTTTCTTTTAAATGTTATTACCGGCAAATTCATCGTGTTATAAAGTAGAAAAGTGTCTTCTTTAAAAGTAGGAGGTTCTATCACTAAAATTTTAATTTTCAAATAAATTAGGAATTAATGCGCGGAACATTTAATAAAAAGACAAAACAATTATCTTAATAATTGATATTTTTTCAAGTTCTGCTTATAAAGCCTTCTAATCAGACGTTTGAAATAATGATAATTTCAAGATCCGTTCAATTTTTCCTCAAATATAAAGCTCCTTGGTAGTTTAAATTTGAGCTCATGGTTAATTTGTGCTTTAGGTCCCCTACTTCGCCAACTCACAAATTTGAAACGTTTTCTCGCTCATGCTCAATAATTACTCGTTTGTTTTAGCCTTTTCATTGGTCACTAATTAAATTTCACTTTGAAATAGCGGTAGAATTTTTGCCATGGCATCGGTGTTTTTGAAAATGCGCCAAGGAGGGGACCTAAAGCTCATTTTAACCAAGCTCACTAATAAATCTTCAAACATTTCATATTTCATTTTAAAAAAAAATTCATCGAGTCATCGGTAATTAACAAAAATATCCACTATAATGTTTTTGACTATTAGATACTTATTTTTAATAATTAAAAAAAATTATTTTTTAAAAATTTAAATTATTAAAAAAAATTTCACTCTAAAATTCACAATAGTTGGCCTTCATAATTTCAAAAACTAGTCCCTAGTGTCTATTAATTCAAACAAATTAAATAACTGACTGAATCACTTGTTATAAATCTCCTTTTTGGTATTTCAGATTCAAATTTTAAATCGTCTTCTTTTGCTTACTGGCATAATAAAACAATCTTGAATTTCTGCTCAACAGAAATAATTTTTTAACTAAATATAATGTGCTGTAGGACACGATCACGATTCCATGTGTTAGGGATGAATCGACTGCGAATTGCACTAACTTCTCATGTGTACTAACTGAAAAGAATAATCGTCTCGCAATTTGCTATTTTAATTTTCTTCATTAAAAAGAAAAGACATTTTCTTATAGTTACAATTATTTATAGGATATTTGCTTAATGTATGGGTATCGGTGAATGTGTATCCCTTTAAAAAAATGTATATCATTTTTAAACGTTTTGTAAACTATACATTCAGCTATACATACAAGCTATACATTTCACATTAATTATATAATGTATATTCATCTGAAATTGTTATCATGCTGATGAAAATCATAAATATTTTAACAATTATTATTTTATGTCTGATTTTCTGCTAAATGCTGAGAATATTTGGCAATACCTGACTTCGACTCGGATAGCAAAAATCTAACAAGTTAAGTACATGAAAAATATTACACAAAATGAATAAGAAATTAAACAATTTACTTATTATATATCGAAAGTATTACAGATTATTAGTAGTATGATTCAAACATTCTAAAATGAATTAAAATTAATATTTCTATCCGATGTTGAAATCATCACATAAATACAATAATCGACTTGTATCTGTAATCAACTTGAATTTACTTGTGCATTTGTAGTTTCTAATTAAGACACTGATTGCAATAATAATACAAATGTAAGCCAATTTTATAAATGTCGAACTACGGTATGAACACACAAAATGAAAAAAAAACGTAAATTAATGATATTCAGAGAAAAATCTATTTAGGTTATTTAAAACCCATTTACTTCATGCATAATTGTGAACACTTTTATTAAACTTTAATTGCTTGCTAATATTTTAAATTATTATATATTAATTTTTAAAAAAGAAATGTCTGAGCTATTAAAACAGAAAAAATTTAATTATAAATCTATCTAAAGTTTTACCACGTGTTATTTTTGAAAAGTATGTAAAAAATTATCAGCAAATATGTGATAAAGATTATGGTTTTGAATTATAATAACATTTCTCAGTAAATTCTAGGAATATAAGAAAAAATACAAGATAACTTTATACACTAAGAAAATTTTTTTAGACAGCAGTATAAAATATGTAAATTGTATAAAAGCAAATTTCCAACTTTTTATAAAAGCTGTTTTTGATAAACGACCTACTTTGATAATTTTTTCTTAATTAATTTACAAATTAACATTTCAAAACGCATATATAGGTCATAGTTGTTAAGAAAATATAAGCAGTTCCGGATATTTTTATTTTTTAAGATTAATAAATTAAGTTTTTGCTGTTGGCCAAAAATGTTAAAAATATTGTAAACTTCTTAATTTTAAAGCAAATGAGGTCGATATTAGGAAATGTCAAAAAATTGATATGTGACATGTTTTTTTTTATTGTATAATAAACAATTAATCTTCTGAAATATCATTTAAAAGGAAATTGAGAGTGAAGTTTTTTGTGTTATTAAAAGTCATTAATGAAAATTCCATTGTATCACCTTGCTGAAAGTGACATAATCCGTCATTATTTCCTCTGTAAATGTACCACGATTTCAGAGTCAGGCACATGGTGCTCTTTCCACTCCAAAGAAAGGAGCTGCAAGAGTGCTTGTGGAGCTTCTCAGAGTGGACACTGCGTATGGAGGCAAGGACCCCTCACCCACTCTGGACTCAGTGTGGAGTACTCCACCTGCTCACCGGACCTCCTCTTCTGCCCAGACCAGCAATGCGATGAACTAGAAGAAACGTTCCCTTCTTTATGCCCCCAGGATTGTGCTAGTAAGTTTAACATTCCATATATATTGAACCGTTTTCTTAAAATATTGAAACAATATCTGTGTTCATATTTGATTCTTACTTTCCAATCTATTCCATAAACAAGTCTAATCGTAATACCATTTTAAAATCTAAAAATAAAGTTATGTGAAAGTTTCTGACCTGGCAATATTTCAGAATGGGCAAATGTTAGCATGTTTCCTCTATAATGTAGAAGCCATATGATATTTACATTCATTAGAAATGTTTTTATCTATTTATTGACTTCAAGAATGTATATGATAGTGTTGACTGAAAAATGCTTTTAGAAGCTCCGGTAGAGTTGAGAATTCCAGAAAAATTTATTCTTTTTATGAAACTAACTCTTGCAAGGACTTTGTAGTTTGTTAAAATATATGAGAAACTCATGGAATACTTTGAAATAAAAAAATGGGCTGGGACGAGATGATGTCCACACTTGTCTGCTTTTCAACTTAGCATTAGAGTGGACGATTCGTGATTCTGGAATTAACACAAGAAGTACAATTTTTACAAAGGCTGTACAAATTCTCGCATATGCAGACGATATTGTGATAATTTAAATCACAAACAAAGAGCTGTGTGATGCATTCACGGCCTTGATAGAATCAGCAGCCAAAATACACTTGCACATAGAGGAAGAAAATATCAAATACATGACAGTATAACTAAAGCATTGACAAACATCAAATACTTGAAAGTTTAGAATTACAAGATTGGGGTGCTTCACTTATCTTGAGCCAAATATCAATGCACAAAATAATTTAGACTCTGAAATTAGACGACACATAACAGTGCAACACAGCTACTTTAATGGCCTGAAAATCTTTTTTCGATCAAATTTAATTTAAAAAAAACAATAATGACACTATATAAATCGATTAAAAGACCAATTGCTGCCAACGGCTTGGAGATCTGAATACTTGCTACATCCCAAACAAATCAGCTATGTGTTTTCGAAAGAAAATTACTCTGAAATATTTTTGGAGCAGTTAATATGGCTGGTATATGAAGACATATTTACAAAAATGAGCTATATAATTTACATAAAGAAATTAACATTGCAAAGTTTGTAAAAATCCAACGAATGAAGTTTGAGGAAAAACAAATAAACGAATATCTGTAGAGTACAGCCCTCCACCTTGAATTATAGAGTATTAAATTACAAAGCTATAGATACCAGAGCTAGGAGCAGACCAAAATTAAGATGAATATACTGCATTACTTATGACTTTCAAATATTGAAGATAAAGAACTCGAAAACCATCGATAGAAAGATAAGAGAATGGAAGTCAGTTATTGAGAAGGCCCTGATCCATACTAGGCTGTCGTGACAATAGAAGAAGAAGAAACGTCCACGTATGCCATTATAATTCATGTGTTTATACAGAATGATTCAGAAAACATAATTCAGGAACATAATAAGCAAAAATTATTTAGAAACATAGCATAATTATTTAGGCTTTGCATAAGGAACACAAAAACAATTAAAGCCTGTTGAAAGAATTTAAACACAACCTCACCATTTCTATTCTTCTGACAGACTTTTCATAGGTAGTGCCCGTATTTATATGTTACAAAAGAAGAAACATAAGAAACTCCTTAAGTGCACACACTTTAACAGATATGCCTGTAAATAAAGAAAAACAGCAATGTTTTTCAATTGATCTATAAACGCTGCAATCAAACCTGTGAAATTTTTTTCTGGAAAATGCGTTCGTCTCACTGGCACATGGTGATTTCATATTTATTTCGTTTCTGTATGATTTTAATACAAATCTTATATAAACTTTCTCATGCGTTGAAAACTCTTAGTGCCCTAATTTTATAACAATGAATAGGTAGATCTTTTGAATATCTCATTATTAACAAATTTTGGCGCTATTGAATAATTTTATCTATGCAAAAAATTAAATTACCAAAGCAATCATGAGTTTTCTTTACAGTAAAGAATGCAAAAAACTAATTAATAAATCGACATAATTTTACATAATGCTTGATCATTAGTTAGGGTAAACTCATTTATTGTTAATTAAAATTACATAAATTAATTCTCTAAATGTAATAATTAAGTCTTGTGAATCAATCTACACTATTCAAACAATGGGTGTCCTATAAGTCGAAGCCTCAAAAACCTTCTAAAAATGAATTCATTTCCATAATACTTTGTTATTATTTCTATATAAAAGAAATGTATCTTTATTTCAAAGTAATACTCAAGACAACGAAATAGATGCATAATAAGCAAGTGAATTCTGGAAAATTTTATTAATTTATTTTCAGTCATCAGCTCTTCCATCCTTTTCAGCGGAGATCACTGGAGAAGCGAGTATGCTGTCTAATGGTAGAGGTATATCCGCTGCAGTGGGACCCTGTACATGCCAAGCAGCCAACCGGTGCAAGTGTATCCGAGCTTATCCACCACCTGGCGAAATGAGGCGAGCAAGAATGTACCATCCATTCACCACTTCGTCACCCAATGACACATACCTCAAAGAGTTTGTCATTGAAATAGGAAGTGAGTCGTCTACTTCAGCAGACTATGTCCAGCCGCTGTCAGGTAAGAAACTTCGTCGATAGTATCTTTTTTTGTAACAAGTCTTGGTTCAATTACAAAACTTTAGACAGCGGTAGCCTTGTTGGATAGGATATCGTTCGTATTATCGGAAATTAGTGAGTTTGAATCCCGGCTCATCCAAAAATCTGTCGTCTTCATTAATGGTAACGAAGGCAAGTAAATTATGTCGTGGTTGTAATGTCCTCCATGTTCCTATTCCAAATTAATACCTCTGGTGCTGCTAGGAGCCAAGTCTTATATCTTCTCTGGCTTCTTATCTCTAAATTAGAAGACCCAGATAGTGCTGCCATCTTTGAGCAAAAGCCGTAATTCCACCCTCATGACGGGGTGTTCTGTTCAAAAACGTAAGACGCTCTTTCTGACTTCATTCACCCCGGCTTCTCCAAATGTCATAAGTAACAACAACACTTTTCCTAATTAATTAAAGTAATTGAATTAATAAATAATTTAAAAGATATTTTTACAAGGACTGTTACAAAACAATATCTGAACCTGCTCAAAAACTTTAACATTAAGCTTTTTATGAGAGCTTTCTTACTGTAAAAAGGTTTCACAAATTTCTTAATATTCACTTTTACTTAAATGAGTGGCAATATTAAATGGTTGTAGTTAAATGTCTTTATAAAATGCTTATTAGATCCTAAACAAATGTCCTGGTTAGTAGTCAAATTCCGTATCTGGATTTTTTTTTTTTTTTTTTTTGATGAACTAGAACACAATTTTTAGTTTATAAGTATTCATTTGTTTTATTACATTAAAAAATTGAAATTTTAACAAGGCAAAATCTTAACATGAAATGAGTAAGCAAAATCTCAACAGGAAATGTGTAAGCGTTTTAAGCATTTAGTTATCTATTTTATGTGATCGAACTACCTCTTATGAATGTGAAAAAGCTAATAAAAGTATTTTTACGCTGAATGAAAATTCTGTTCAATATGCAAAAACAGGAGCAGATTATGATAATATGTTATAAATTTAATAGTTGTTAATCATTTTTAAGGACGATGTAATGTGAGTTAAATAATATGTCCATTCGTGCACCAGTAAAATTAAATAATATTTGAAAATCTATTTAATAAAGATCCTAATTGATATATTGTATTGTTTTGTTTATGTCCATCAATAAAGGTTTGCAAATTAACCAATGTACCAATACTCCCATTAATAAATCTTAAGAAATATTACGAATCCAAATTTGGCGTTTTAATTAACTAAAAGTTAATAATTTTTCAATTATATTTAATTAACTAATAACAATTATTATTATAATTAAATAAATGAAAGCTTATGACATCTTCATCTGTCAAATCCTGTAATATTTTATTTCATCTTTTCCACCTTAGAAGAGAAAGACATGCATTTATATATAAGACATTTGATATAAGATGTTATGGAAATATCTTAGATCCCATTACGTATCTGTTACAAGTTATCGCTGCCTTCAATAGGAAATTGTTTAGATTGGATACCATGGATTATTTCTAGTTATATTCCGCTATTAATAACACCAGAAACTCTCAGATAACTTCCCAGAATATTGAAAATTTTGTAATAGAGGAATTCCAGTTATCTTGTGACTGTCCCGTTTAAGTTAAAATTACCGTAGTCGACCATTAGATATTCTCTGCCTATGAGATAGAATAACAATAATTTTGTTGAAAAATAATTTAAGAATAAGAGTCGTAAGAATAAAAATGACATTATCATCTGTTTGTTTTAAGGATTGGATATTTCATGAGATACTGCCCTTTCTTGACACCTCCATCTCAACAATTACATTCGAGACAGTTTTGCAACATCATAATTTACTGATTTACTTTTCTAAAATATTTAGTTTATTTATATCACTAGTTTAATTTTATGATTACGTTGATTTCCATTTAAAACTATTTTAATAGTTTGAGTGTTTGCATAAGTGCTTTTTTTCCAGACTTTAATTTTGTTCACTGATTTTCTGAAATGAAAGTAGACGTAACTTTACAAAACCAAAGCCTAATTAGAAACAAATAAGCAATGTGAAAAATGACTTTAAAATTCTTAGGTTAATATTGGTAATAAAAGTAAATGATTATTTAGAACACAATTTGTGTTCTTAAATACAACACAAATCAATTTTTAAGAACACAAATTATGGGATGTTAAATAGATTTGTGAAAATAAGTTGGTACCATTTGTAAAATGCAAATCAAGTTAACAAAATGTAAATTATACTGTCATGATTGTATATATAGTAACCAGATATTTGCTTTCTTAGAGTTATATTCATTCAAATCTATCCAATAAATATAAAATCAATGCCATTTTCTCATTCTACAATTATTTATTTCTTAAATATAGTTCATAGGTAAAATAAAAGCAGCATTTTCAGGTCCGTTTGTTGACGCTGCTTGTGGTCCAGCTTGCATTCTTCTAGCTTCAATGATACCTTTTGGCCTCTTAATGTTCATCCTCATCCTGATTCTGGTGAAGAAGCTGAAGTCCAAAGGTATGAGCAAGCACAAGTTTGTCGGTGGGAGCCACATTTCCTTGTCCGCTGTCCCATCTGATTACGTCGAGGAGAGATCGAACTCTTTCCAAGATTCAAGAAACAGCGAAACAGCAAGTTTTGGAAAAACAGTGGTAATTATTATAAATTTATTTTTTTAATTGGATATTTATATCCCTGAGGAACTTTTAGAATTAGTATAATCATATGTTGTATGAGCAGCTCTTTAAGAGAATTATGATCATATTCTATAATTTTCGTTTGTAAAGCAGAGTAGATATTCTTTCTCATATCTGCTGCAAGACCCAGCATTCATCCTTCATAACTTTTAAATTAATATTTATGTTAAACAACATTCGTTTATAAATGTTTATAAGTTACAAGCATTAATTAAATTACCTTTTAATATTTTTCTTTTCAATCTTTCGTTTATTAACCATCATTTTGTTAATTAATTTTTTTTAAATTATGTTGAATTATTCCATTATATAAATACAAAATTTTACCTGCATATTATTGCACTCAACAATTTCTGAGTGACTCGGAGATTTAAAATTACTTATGAAATTTTCAGCAATTTTAATCTAAAAATAAATATTTTAAATCTTTTAAATTTCTGTTGCTAGAAACAAAAATGCATCATGTTCCCCCAGCTTATTTTTTCCTGTATTAATTAGCTTTGGATTGTGCGATCAACTACTTTTATGGATCTGTAGAACAAATAAGTAAGAAATAAAAAGTTGAAATAATTTACTCATTTTTCCTGTATATAAAGTACCAAATACCATACTATTTTTCATTTGAGGTGATCATAAAAATAATCAATATGCTTTTTAATCAGCAAGACAAATACAAATTGCTGTGCTTAGATTCTAATAAAATATAAAGTAAATATTTTAACGTTTGAACAAATGTTAATGCAATTCAATCATGCCTCCTGAAATGGATGGCTCGAACAAAACAAACTCTAGTGCTTGTATGTTTGGTTCATTCCTGCGCTAAATACAGGCAAATATTGCTTTTTATTCTCACAAACAATTTTTATGACTGTAGATGTCACAAAAATCGATGTCACTCATAGATTCCACTTAATAACAAAACTAATGGATCGACTTTCATAGGAAGCCATAAGCCTTGGTAGAGAGAATGGCTAACAACAAGGAATTTAGTTTGTCTTTGACTATTTTGCTTCATTGCGTCCGAGAGTAATATAGATCTCAAAATATTCAATTCGACTTCTAAAAACCATAGAAACACACTTGTCTAGACACACAATTAATTTCTGTAGTAAGTTAGGGCTTATATTCTCCTTTTCAAAGACAAAAGCTTCCTTTTAGAAGACAAAAGCACGCTTTTATCTAAGAATAATACATAGAAGTGTACGATATGCCAGATCTCAGAATCTTTCATTTAGGAAGTCATTGAAGAATGGTTGTCAAGACATAGAATTACTTCTTCCAGCGGTATGGCAACATTTAGAATCCTCCATTTGTCTCATGGAGGCGGCAGAAACAAGCTCGTCTCTAAAATAGATTGTACTAAAGGGCTTAGCATAGAAATCATCCGATTATTTATTTCAAGTCTTCCATTTGTTTTTTTAGAACTCATAGAAACAGGCTTGTCTAGATACGGTACCACATCTGACAACACGCCATTGCTCCAGAATTATCCAATCATCCTTAAAAGCCAAATGAATAAGCTTGTTTCGAAAGCAAACTACAAATCAAAGCTTTAAATCAAATACAAGAAAATGTCCGAGCGTACTTCATTGTTCAGAATCTTTTCTTTCAAATTCTTCTGAAATCCACTGTGAAGCGCCTTTTTTCTGAAGTAAATTGGACAGAAGTTCTCAGTAATTTTTAGTCGCGCTTACATAAGACAAACATATAAAAGTAATATTTTTAATTTTGTTCAAGGTTAAAAAAACATTTGAATAGTCAGATTTTCAAAACTGTATTTGATACTTTTACATATTTCTTAACAAGAAATCGCTATTGATCATTTCTTGATATAAATCGTTTTGTTGCATACTTTTCCTGTTGAATAGTTATGTGTTAAATTAATAAGAGTATTACTTAAAGATCCTTAGAGAAAAGGTAAAATAATATAAAAGCGTCTTTTATTCCCTCACGATATCTTGAATTACTTATTTCAACACCCACCAGAACATCCCACTTACGAAAAATTAAAACTATCAACACATATAACTTTGAATATTTATTACTTTTTCAGTTAAATTTCCAATCCTCCAAGTACTTAATCTAAAAATAAATTTAATTATAAATTTCGGTACAACAAAATTGAAATTGTCTGAGAGATTAAATATTTCAGCTAAAGTAATTCTTAATAATAGATGAAAATTTAATTTCAATTGAAATTTCCGTTATAAGACATAGAGTTTTTAAAACAGAATCTTGTTCATTAATAAATAATTAAATATACACAAACTTTTCCGAAACTTCGTAAAAATAATATTGATAATCACAGGAGTTTAATTTTTAAATGAAATTTAATCAGATATCTTCATTTATATTTATTAATAACTTTACTAGTTAGTTTAAACATATTTATTAAAATTTTAATGAGAAGACTTTGCATAGTAGGATCGTTTAATAAATATTTGTCATATATGAATTAATTATTAAGTTTTTTTAGTATTTTGGAAAGTATTGTTGTAAAAATTTGGGGACTAATAAAACTATTCTGGATGGTAATTATTTAAAGAAAACGTATTTCTTCCTTGGATAGCAATATTTCGTATAAAAATGTGCATTAACTTGAAATAATATTAAAATTGAAATAAATCTTCAGTTAGCTTATAATATTTAAATAATTTACAAAATTTTGGTGATTGAATAATTGGTTGAATTGCGCTTTAGGTCCCCTACTTCGCTAACTCGCTAATTTGAAGCTCTTTTTCGCGCATACTCATTAATTGCTCTTTTGTTTTAGCCTTTTCATCGGTCACTAATTAAGTTTCACTTTGAAATAGCGGTAGAATTTTCGTCATGGCATCGGCGACTTTGAATACGCGCCAAGTTTGGGACCTAAAGCACATTTTCACCGAATAATTTATTCTTATTAGTACGGACTTTTCATCATAAAAATAATTTCTACGTCGAAAAATATAGAAAATTCCTTAACAAGTATAAAGTGATGAAAGTATCAAAAACACGCCACAACAACAAAACATTAGACCTAATGCTATCCTTAGGAAATTATTGTGGTAATATTCGGATAACAATTTTTGTTAAACAAAAGTTATAATCACAATAAATCTGATAATTTTGAAACATAATCAAATGATAAGTCATCATTAAGGCTAGTATGAATTCCTTTCCAAACATCACACCATTTTGACGAAGATTTTTTAGATTCTATCACAGATTTATTTGACAAACTTTCTCAACATTTTTTATCGCTTTATTTGTTACTTAATCCACTTTCTTCCGGTTATGGGAGTAATGTTTTCTCCATTGGCTAGAATGGCGCCACGCAATCCATAGTTAATAAGCAAAACAGAGAGAGGAACTATAATAAAATTTTCGAATAATAGACTACCAGAATTTGAAGAAATCAAAATTCAGTTTAATAGAATTTCTGATTTACAATGCCCATTTCATATATAGTGCTATTTCATATACTCCTTATAGCATATTATTAAATATGTTATAGATAATATATATATATAGTAGAAATAGAAGCTATCATTTGCAATTTTCTATTATAAATTGTACTTCCTTCAAAGCGGAAGAAAGTACAATTTATAATAGCGGAAGCTTTAATCTGGAACCTTTGTTAGTCTCCATTAATAAATAATTTATATATTTAACTCTTTTGAGTTTTAGTGGGTGTTTTAATTTGTTGAAAAATACTAACTCTTTACGAAACTGATATATTATAAAGTAATTTATTTTTCAAATAAATAATTTATACATTAAAGTAAATTAATTATCAGAAAATTCTGCTAAAATGTTTTATAATTTTTTTCATTCTAAAGTCATTCAGTGTATTTTTATCTGCATTCCAACCAATGTTCTTTGTAAGGAAATGTTTTCCTTAATAATATATTCATATTTCTTTCTTTTTTTGCCAGTCTGTTGCGTAGGGACTGAAAGCAAATCAAAATTTATTATGAATTATAACTTAAAATTGATTTAGTCTATGATAACATAATTTAATTATGGATAAGCTTTCATAATAACAATTTAAATAAAATTACAAGTCTTACAGATGTAATATCGAATGTACACGAAATGTTTGTAAGGAATGATTGCACAGAAACCAGACGTCTGACTTAATGTTTTTATAAATTATTTTACTGTCCACAAGAAGAATTGGAGCTGTTATTTTTTTTTCTTTTGCTAAAACATATTAGATTAGAAACATAATAATATAGCATAGGAATTAAGTTCATTCATTTTAAATTATAATGGCAATATTTACTTATGCCTAATTCTGTAATCTCATTCTTTTCAAATTTAATTAAATATATGCATGTATAAGGTTCATCTGAACATACATAGATACGATAGTGATTACATACTATCGTATCTATGCATGAAACAAAATGTTCAAAAGATTTATGCAACGTAATTCAATAATGCATAGATTTTTTTAATTTCCATAAATATTTTTGTATATAAAGTTTTTGTTAAGATAAAAGGATAATATAATTTAATAATTTTTGCACATTTTATACATTAACTAATGGTCTAACCCAGCCAGATATCACTGGTTGCAGTTTTTATAAAAAAAACATGTACCTAAATTTCAGAGAGAAATTACTGTTTGGAAAAATAAAATATTTATTACTTTTTAACAATATTAATTGTTTGCATAACTTTTTTATATTAAAATTCTGCTTCGCATCACTAAATTATGTGTCTATGTGTCATAAATAATCAGCAAAACAATTCGAGTGATGCATAAAATTCTTGAAAATTCGCTTTAGGTGACAAGTTATTAAATATTGAAGTCAGGTTTTCCTTTAATCGATTTCATATACATTTCCAATCCAAACGATACTTTCAATACCAATTCCACACGATATATTTCCAAAAAATGTGTCATTTGGAATTGGATTTCCAAACGATACTTTTAATTCCAAACAATACTTTTTCAATTCCAAACGCAAAATTCCAAGAAAAATTTCAATTCCAAACGATACTTTTTCAAAAAAAGAAAACATAGCAAAAATGATTTAATGTTTTTAAAAAAATATACTGTGGGGATGTAAGAAAGAATCAGTCATCTGATGATTTACATGTTCCTTCTCCATTCCGAGCCGTTATACAGAGATACAAATTTTGAAAGGAGGAAATAACTACATATGTTTGTTCTTTGAAGCGAAAAGAGCTGCGAAGAAAAGAAGTCTTATATAATTTAAATAATTACATAGCAGCGTAATCGATTTCACTGTGTTTTCAAATCAGCATTAATTAAAATTCAAATTAATCATAAGCACTATAAGAGAAAAATGCAAATGAAACATAATTAACATTTGAACCTAAAACCAATATCTTATTTCATTTATATTTATTTTACATAAATGAAATCCTTATTTTACTTTTGTACTAAATTTCATTCTTTTTTCAAATTGTGCCATAAATTAATTTTACGAAGTAGTTATAGAAGAATAAAAAATAAAAGTAGTTCCGATTGAATTTAATTAAAATGGATAAAAAAATATATTAATATTTTGAAATTTTGAGACATATTATCAAAAAATCTATTTATGGTAATATGATCGACTTGTACACTTTCTACAGAGATTGTAATTAATCATAAGCCAATCAACTGTATTCACCATAGTTTTAAATTATGATTTAGACACGACAAGTTTGTTTTTTACATGCACATTACACCGAATTCAATCTTATATGCGACTTTAATTGTTGTTACATTTTTTGTTAGATATCGCAGTTTACTAAGCTGGAAATGCAGAGATTTTGTCTAATAAAAATTTACTGATCCAAAAGTTTTGTTTAATATCTATATTGTAAAATGGATAAACAAAAATTGGAAATCAAGTAAGTAAAAAACATACAGAATTTATGTATTTTTTATGTAGATTGATTCTAAATGGGAATTTCCGAGGAATCGCCTGCAATTCGTGGGCCTACTTGGAGAAGGAGAGTTTGGGAAAGTGATGAAAGCGGAGGCATGGAACATAGCTGGAACTAAGGGATACACCACAGTGGCTGTAAAAATGCTAAAAGGTAAATGTTGATGCTATAAAATATCTCATAAAAGCTTGCAAAATACATTTACCCTAAGCAACGTCGTGTCTGATGTATTTTTAAATACAGTTTGCGTATAGCGTTTTTGTGCATAGACATTTTATGATTAATATTCCAAACACAAAAATTTGCAGTAATCATTAAGTGAAGTAAAGCGCAATCAACTCAACACAAACATAATTTAAATAGCGTAATTGTAGTCTCTTTTATATATAATTGAACTTATTTTTTCCCCAAAATAACTTAGTAGTTAAGCTAAAACAAATGTTTTTTTAAATATTTTTCGATATTAAATTTTATAATTTAAGTAAAATTTTAATTTAAGACATAAATATATTCTTTAAACTTACATATATTTAAAAACTATTTTTATGGTGTCAAATTTATTGCTTGAATTATTTTAAATGTGTGTTAAATTTTTTTTTTTATCAGAAATTAATTATATTGCTTAAATCATTGAGAATTTCATACAATGTGCATAATTCCCCATATTAAATAAACTTTCATAAGCTGTTATCATTTGATTCCTTTATCATACATATTTCCATAGCTCTTTAATAATATACCAGTAAATAAAATCAGATACATTCATCAAATCGCAAAGTAGACACCTAAATACAAAATATATTTTCAAATTGTTCTTCTGGTTGTATGATCAATGGTGATTAGAAGAATAATGATTAAGATCATGAAACTAAATTAAATATCGACATGGCATGACAGTTACTTAAAAATCACACTAGCTGCTCTACGTCATATATAAGCCTTCTTCAAGGAATAATCGGTTTGTAATCATGAATATAAATCATCTTTCATGGTTGCTGAGAAACCCAAACCAAAATTCCACTAAATTTTCATGGGATAAATCGAGCTGTTGGTTGAGGGGCAGGGAATTACACCTGAAATCTACAACTGAACTATCCATGTTCTTAAGCATTCAGATGTTAAGGGTCAGAGAATTACAACATGTCTTAAGATGTTGTAATTCCCTAACCCATGTCCATGTTCTTAAGCATGCATGTGCTAATATAATCTTAGCTCATTACAAAAGCTTTCTTGAAAACAAATCTAGAAGAAGTTGGCTTGCAAATTAGGCCGTTTTGTATTTAAGTAAAATTAAAATTTTTGATCATAAAAGTTCAAAATAATATTGTGAATTGGTGTACATTATGCTCTTTTAATAAAATGTGCTGTAGTTAAAAACAACATTATTTTTTAGAAAATGGTGGTACGGCTGAAAGGCAAGATCTTCTGACGGAGTTTTTATTGTTAAAAGAACTTTCTCATCCTAACGTTGTCAAACTGCTAGGAGCATCGACAGAAAAAAGTAAGTCAATAAAAAATTTTGTTCCAAATAAATAAAATTAAGAAAGGACTAAATTAAGGAAAATGAATAAAAGTATAAGTATTTCCTTTTATATAAAATATTATCTCTCTTCATAGTTAAAAATAATTAAAATTATTCATCATTTTCTTTTTATAAATTAATAGATCTTTGTGGTAATAAATTTTCATTGTGCTTTTTGTTTTAAACGTAATTTAAATGTCTTCAGTGTTGATTTTGCTGTTTTTTCTTGGAAGAGCGGTGGACTCAGTACAAAACTTCGAGGCAAATTCTGGCTCATTTTAAAGTATCTAGAAAAGGATTCATTAGAATTAACAAAAATTGATTGCCCCCCAGAAAATCATCGATTCATCAATCTTGAAGTTTTTCTAAAAGCTTCTTAAGTAATTTGTCAATCTTTTGATCTATGGTAGAGTGGCTTCTTCTGAAATCATATTTTTCACTTAGTATTAATAGCTAGAACCTAAATAAAATGTTATCCTGTGCAAAACCATTTTTTACATTAAGTTTAAAAGGAATCCTGTCAATGCTATAGGTCTAAAATTGTCCGATGAATCAGCAGTTTTATTAGGTTATCTAATTGGTATAATAACAGAACGTTTTCGATCACAGAGGAGTCTACCTAGCTTCCAAGAGGCATTGAAAATTTCCAAGAAAATCTCTTTTCTTATATGACTAAGATTCAAAATCATTTTACGAAGAATGTGTCAAGTCCAGAAGATTTAGATGGATCAGAAGTTCTTAAGGTAGCATCCATTTCCTCCAGAAAAAACGCTCAATTGAAAATGCCATATTTACAAGCACCATTGTGGAAACCATGAATACCATTAACTTTATTCTCGACTGTTTCATCTTCACGCGCATACATTAGTTCATTTGTCTCCTGGTAATGACTGCCAAACAGATTTGCAGCAAACTTGTTGTTGGGGCAATCTGTTCTTGATCATTAATAATGGAATTACAAGAAATTTATACATAATAAATTATTAATGATAGTTCGACCATCAAGTTACTAGTCATTTCAATTTCTCCTTTTAAATAGAGCTTATTTTCTCTTTGTTTCAGCATTATTTTTTGAAAGTCTGTCTTTAAAAGAGGAATCTTATCTATCCTTCAGATTTTTTATTGGTTTATATCTTTTCACCAAAAGGGGCTTTAGTAGTGGAGAATTGTGTATGAAACACCGGATCTATTTTTTGATGTTTCTTCTGGAAATTGATTGTTTTGCTACTTAAGTCACAGTATATTTAAAAAAACAGCTGTTTTGAATTGGATTTGTACCAAATTTTTCATCAATATACTCTCAAAAGTACTCCTAGTTGCCCTTCTTAAAATTCTAGTAATTCCTGCAAATTTTCAAATTTTTTCATTTATCTTAATTTTTAACAAAATAGGTAGATGGCGGAATATTATGAAGCATAGTCTATGAACAACTGAAGTAGAGTTCAGAGCTGATCAAAGTTACGTCAAGCACGTCTTCAGTATAAAGGCTGAAAGAGAGAGAAGATCCTATAACCGTCATTAAAAGCAGGAAAAGCATGATTATATATCATATTAAGAATTTCTTCCCTGTCTGATTAACAGAGGTACTACCCTAGGCAGTGTACTTAGCATTACTCTCACCCATGATAATTGTGCTATTGCCAAAAACAGCAGAAAAATCTTCTTGAATCTATTTTGATGTGGTGGATGATACAAATTCATGATGCTTAGAAACCAGCCTTTTCAGTTTAACTTAATCCCTTAAATTTTCAAATCTAAATTTATTATTGGTGGGAGGAGAATTTATTTAAAATTTATTTCCTACATTATAAAATCCAATCCTCCACCACTTTTATGCAGTCTATCAGACCTCAAAATATATCTCTTAGCTTTAAGACAGGAGATTTTTTTTAAGTTCTGTATCTTGGAGAGAATCGATGTGAAAAACATGTTTCTCTTAAATTTCTATGATTATGTCTAATTTAATCTAGTAGTCATTAATGCATCGTATATCAGTCATTAATATTACATTGTAGGATTTTCAGTGTACTTTTATATGGAGTCTGTCATTTACTTTTCGGAGATAGCACTCTTCCTAAGTCCTGACCCATTCCTGATTTACCTACACAAGGGTCATGCAAAGTAACTTACACAAGAGGTCTGTTTCATTGATAAAAAGAAATGTTACTGCCTCTAAGCGTCAGGAGACGTAGAGCATTCAAAGACAGAGGACTGATTTCTCTTCAATTTTGTCTACTATTTTCAGCAGGGTGCTATTTAATGGCCTTCAGTCAAAGAATAACATTGACAGGAGAAAACACTCGACGACAAACTCATCCATTCGATCAAGGGCACCCCTAGCCACTTTCAGCCAACTAGCAAGACTTGAAGGGTATTCATTAAGTTAATATACTGAATATATCATAATAAAATTTTTTTAGCTATATTCACAGAAAAATAAATTATTTCTAAAAATTAAATATCAATTTATCTTCGTAATTTTCATGAAAAATTATAAAAGCATTTTAAAAGAGATGCTCAAATTTATAAAATTTTATAAAACTAATGAAACATTTACTTTCATTATAACTTCTTTATTCTCTTTTAAATAAATTATCACGAATCTCTAATTTTTTTATCTCATGTGATACAATTATACTTTGTTGTGAATTTCTAAATATTTTTATGGTATTCATTAAATATTTATGATACTCATCATTTAAGTGATCACGTTCATCGTGTGATATACTGGGCTTTATGCCAAGTTTCTAGAATAAAAAAAATGCATCAATATTTAATCCCATAAAATTCGCATTTCAGTATTATTAAAAATGACAAAAATATGATTACATTTTCCCTAGTTTGAATGTTTACAGTCTGTTAAATTTCTAAATTACATTATAATGTAGTATATGTATTTAATGATTTTATTGAATAATGTTTTTAATATGATAAAAAAAGATTCTAAAATTTTTATGTCTACATTAATTTGTCATGTTTATAGCATTTGATATTTGCCAAATATAAATATTGGCGAATAAAAATTATTTTCGATCAAATGTTTTAAAAATTACATTAAGAAAATTGTTCATAAAAACAGATCTAAATAAAATTGTAAAAAATTGAAAATTAAGTGAAAATTAACATATAATACAAACATATAGCGATATAATTTGTTCTGGATGAATAAAAAAGTGTCGGATCTTCGGGATCAAAATCAAATAAATCCCTAAATATTTCTGACACTAGACAATGGATAGCCCTTACACTTTAGCTCTATAATAATAGATGAATAACAAATTTAAAATTGATTATAAATTATACGTTCGCACACAAGCGTTCAACGTTCTGTTAATTTTGAGACGCATAGTTAAACGGGATTTGGATGAACAAAACAAAAGAAATATTCTAATTTGTTGATAACTTAAAGGATCTTCTGTAAATAATATGCAGATAACTTTACTAATAAATAACTTAAAATTGGTAAATTATGTATAAATTACATTTCGGGTCATAAACTTTCAATTTAGTGTTTTTTGCTTAGTAATACAGCTGTAAAATGGTCCACATATTTTTACAGCAATAATTTAGATGCCCCTTTGTCTTAATAATATATACTTGCTTCCAATATTGACAATGATATTTCTCAGAAGCGATGCACTTTGTATTCGTGAATCTTTATAGAAAAAAATCATAAAATTCGGATTGGAAAATATAGGATTTCATATTTGTAAGAAACATAGATTTGTAAAGTGATTTCCTCAAATGATAAGGGATATTAATAATCCTATTCGCAATGAAGCTATATTTTACATAAGTGCTTATTATGCATCCCAAAACTGGAATTGCATTATTGTATTTAAGAAATTCTCTGATGAGTGCTTACCAGTGATAAAATCTTTTTTTAAAGCTGGTACTTTGATTTTGTTAAAAAATGAATGAACCAATCAAAAATCAACACCGAAACTACTAATTTTGGTCAGACTTGAATAAGCTCAAATGTGTTATCGGTTTAGGCATATGTAATCATATTTAAACAAGTCCGTGTTAATGTTCTGCCTTCAATACATAACCCTTGTGTACATGAACTTTATCAGACAATGTGAGATGCACTTAATCTACCCAAAACACAGCGTGAAGGCAATTTGTTGTCTGATATTATTTAATTCTCAATTCTCCAGATCATGATGAATGGTGATATTGCCATATCTATACATATATACATGCCATATATATATTCTTTCTTGATTTCATCCCATATCATTATACTTTGAAGGTATGGCTCCTGTGTCAATACTTCCAAAAAGCCACCTATGATTCTCTTATCTTTCTGTTAAGCAGCGCCTTCATCACCAAATCTTCTTTGATAAGCAACACCTTAATCACCGAATTCCTCATATGCAGTGACCATCAATATGGGTTTTACTATCTTTGTGACTGAATGATTGACAGTAGCAATTGCTGAATAGCTTCTACTTTTTTGACATGATGAAAAAGTGCTTCTTCTCTTCTCTCTCTTCTCTTGTGACTTCTTACTTTCCTATATTTTTCACTATCGCTAAGCGTGTCATTGGATCTCGCCATCCCACTTATTGTTCATCAGGAACTATGGTGGGAATGCTATATTAGATAATTTGGATATTTTTTATTTATTTTTTTTAACATTATGTATGAGTTTATTCATGCAAATTTTCTTTATTAAAAGCAGCATTTTTTAAAATTTAAATTACTGTTATCAGGTGAACCTTTTTCCCTTGCTTTTATATAATCAAAAATGAGAAACTTGATTGTACTATCTTTCGCAGTCACAAACATATTGTTTAACTCCAGCATTCTGGTTTGATATTGTTAATAAAAACCTAGTATCTTTTGGGTTTTTTTAAAAAAAATAAAAATAATAAAATAAAATAAAAAATAAAGACGTCTTTTTTATGTTTTTCCAAGCAGCTAACAGTTTAAATAACTTATCGAGTTAAAGATTGTTAAACTGAGAAAGCCTACGAATTTTAAAATTTCTGTATAGTCCAATTTTATTATCTTTTTGGTTAATCAAACAAGGTGTGTAACTAAAATGACACTTGAGGAAAAATTAAGACCTTTGGTTTTGACACAGTTTCAAAATTATGTAACACTTAGTCTCTGCGCTCATCAGGCAGCTGGAAATGTATGGCAATAACCTAAGTCTTAGTTTATTTAATTGTTTCTTTGACAATCGCTTCTTACAAATTTTTCTTATTTATTTGTTTCTTAAATATTAAATTTGAATTTTTTTTCTCCCTTTTGAAGGTCATACTGTTTTATATACCGATGTGTATATTTTAAATTCATTTATGCGTACATCATGTAAATAAATATTATTGGCATGCATTTAAATTATGAAACAAAAAGCAACTCTAAGAGTATTGTGAGAAAAACAACCATTGATAAATTATATGTTTATATATTTAACTTGTTTTGTAAACAGCTTTGTTATTTTAATGACAACCTCCATGTAATAGGTTTTCTCAGAAAGCTCTACTTATTTGTTGTTCTTTCGCATCTTTTTACAACTATAGATTGCATAGTATATCTAGTAACTATTCAATTTTCCTGAAAGTATCTATCTAACAGTTCTTTTCTTTTATTCTTCATAATCTGGTATCAATATAGTACACAGGTCTCATGGCATTTTCTAATTTGTGAGGGTGAATTTTAGTCTTTAATTTCTATCTCAATTCCCCACTTTGCAACAAAAAAAAAAAAGGAAAAAAAAATTTTGGTTTAGAAAGAATTTCGCAATATCCTATCAAATTTTGTCGATTCAGGAAACTTAAATGACGTCAATATTTTAACCTATTCATTGGCGAATTTGTTTTATTGAAATTTACAGTAACAATTCTAATGTATTGCCTGTAGTAATAGGGGACTTCATTAACTTTTTATCACGGCTACACAAAAGAACGTGAAGGTTATCAGAAAATCGTCTAAATTGAATTATCATTAAATTTTTGATAATTTGCACAGCTATAATTATACTAAACATACATTTTCTTTTCAAATTATTATTGTTCTATAATTTATATACGATGATAAAAAAAGCTAATATAATCAGATATTTCACTTGTTAAAAATATTTTAGACATAATTGATCGCGCGGAAAATCTACATTACTCAATCCATTAGAATTTGAAAATTATATAATTGCTACAATAAAAGCTATTTTTCAAACATTTATTTAAAAATCTACAACATTATTTTAGAATTTATTACATTATTCAAGAAATTACATGAGAATTAAATGGAAAAGAAATCTTTAAGAGTATATTCAGAACATTTAATTTCACATCAAACAAGTGTACGTGTGTGTGATTATTATATATATTTATTCTAATACTAATATTCTGTTAAGCTGTCTAAAATTTGAATTGTTTTGAATATTTAAATTTAATAAATAAATAATTTTAATACAGGTTGAGAGATGTGCATATTATTATGAATTCAGTTTATCATATTCTTCATAATCGACATTAAAATTTAATCTAAACTATTGTTCAATTTTTTGGAAAATATTTGTTTATTTTCTATTTTGATTGCAATTAAAAATTTTAAAATATAATTTAAATTTATAATTAATTTATATCATTTAAATTCCGTTAAAAACAATAAAACAAAATTTAAATGATATAATAAAATTAACTAATTTTTACTTCAAATAATTCTGCTTAAATTATATTTTGGAATGCTTTGTAAATGTGCTTCAATAAAAGATAAAATGTTTAAAAAAATTTGGTTCATATAACTTTACCTTTAAAGACTATTTTTAAAGCAAGAAATTATTCTCACAAACGATTTATCTTAAAAACTAAATATGACAGAATTTAATGAAAATCTTATTTGAATATAAGTTGATACATTAGAAAAATAGCAATAAAAATATACATTCATGATTCTGAGTAAAATGTATTTGAATAGGAAGGTATGAAATAAAATATTTATGAATTCAAAATAAGTTATATTAATATAGGCTTTAATTCCCAATTACTGATAAACACGTTTCTGGCCAAGGTTTCGTACTGAAACTTAATTTTATTTTTATAAGTTCCTTTGGTAGTTAATTCAACGTTTTTCAGCAATGCATTTTGTAAATCATTATGGATCCCGGATAAAAGATGGATTGTAATCCTCCTCTCATTGTGGCAAGTAGTACCCCATTTATTGAGGTCTGGAAATATATCTTTCAAATTTCATCTGGAAAGTATATTCACTTTTTCAGAAAATTTTCTTCATTAAAATGAATATTTCCTGAAAAATTTTCTCCGTGTGCTGCATTCATTCAAAAGTTCAAAATTTTCTCCACGAGCAGCTATGAAAATTTGATTGGCGATTCCAAAATCGCACATCTTCCCATCACACCAGTCATAGAATCTCTTACAAAGACATTAAAGCATGTGCAGTTAACTAACATAAACCCTATGTAGGCTATCAAATTTCCACTACAGAAATGGGCAGGACTCTGGGTCACTTGATATAAAAATGTACGTGAATCATTGATTTGGATGATAGAAACTGATAAAATAAATATATAAAAAGACGGTCACCCGTTGATTCGATACTAAATCTATTGGGTCTTTACTCATTGTACTCTCATGTTTGCAGAAGAGAGAAAGAAGAAAATGTAGGATTTCTGCAAACAACTCTTCCTTTCTGAAAATTTCTTAAAAACAATAATTTATTTGAAATTCATCTTCATGTCCATTTATAAAAATAATGAAAAAAAGACAAATTTTAGCATGCCTAATATACCACAAAATAATGGACGAAGGACCTTTTTTTAAAAACTAAATCTTTTGAGCACGTTATTTCACAATGAATCCGCCATCTTAAAATAGTTTTCGCAACTTACACTCAGCACGAGAATTACATTGAACTCTATAAATTTAAAATAAAGAGTGGCCTGATTCTAATATTCATACGATTAGTCACATTATTTTATTTTTAAAATATTGGTAATCCCTCATTTTTATTGTTTGAATTTAAGTGTAATTAATTGCTGACAAAATGATAAAGCACTCGTTGATTTGACTTTAATCAAGCGAATCAAGTGTTTATTTTATCATGGGTATCTAAATTGCTTCATTCTCTAATATCTCAACCCATATGTATTAGCACTTGACGCTCAAGATTTTTTTCTTATGTCACGTTTCTCTTATGGTCAGATTCAAAAAATGGTCAAATTCTCTTGAACTTAAACATCATATTTCATTAAAAAAAGACCCCTCTCCGATACTTTATAATTTTTAATAACATTCAATCAAAAATTTTGATTAATATGTAATTAATAAAGTATCAAAAAAATTCATGATTTTTGTCATTTATAAGTTCGCAACTTTGACCCTTAACGTAATACAATCTTCTATATTTGTATTTCAGTACATTTAAATTTCGTCCCTGTCAAGATCAAACTATTTTAGCATATATAGTGCTTGAAACAGAATACTGTCCGCAATTTAAAATATAATGCATCTGCTATCAACTTTCTTGTTACTATGACAACGTATATACAAAACATGTCCTTGACACATCATTTTAAAAGAAATTGACTATACATATAAATACCTTGAAGACATTTAAACGAAGAATTTATATTTATGAAAGAAGTAATTATTTATATAAGCAATAATACGATTTTGAAAAGTTGCCATATTCATATAATTTTTAAAAAATATTTAAAGATAGTAAAACAATTTTACTCTCTGATCATAATACAAAAAATATGAAATTAAATATGTATTTTATGCTTTCTCAGTACGTAAATACATAAATTCATCAGCTTAATTAGTACTGGTATAAAGTTATCGAATACATGCAACATTTCTTACGATCATCATAGTTATTTTTTATTTTTCGGTTTATACAAACATAATTTAACGATGAAGAGTTTTTATCAATAAACACCTCCCTATTACCTAAAATGAATCGCAAACAAAATTAATCGATTGAATAATGTCAAAATATAATTAGGTTTCCTTTCTTTCTTGAATTTATTTATTAAAACAATGTTCACTTAAACTGAGAGCAATTTTCAATGCAATTATCCTTGGCCCTTTAACAGACTGGGTAAAATTCCTTGTTCTAATGTCTGTTTAGTATTTTTTCTTTGAACATTAAGCCAATAATTCTTATATTTCACAATTTTTTATTCATTTTTACTTTTTATTATCTTTTATTTGTTGAAATATTTGGTTAAAACGAAATTTATTCATGTTCTATCAAATAAGGTAAAGTAATAAATCATTTTATTTGCTTTTAATTGATATAATTGATTTCATCGACGATGTATAAAATTGCTTAAAGAGCACTTTCATATAGATAGAATAAAAAATCTTTCAACATTTAAAACTAAATCAAAATATTTTTCATGAATTCTAATTAAGGGATGCTTTTTGTCTCATAATAATAGCAGCAACTCATGAATTTATTTTGTACATAACAATATTATCAAAAAAAAAAAAAAAAAAAAAAACTAGAACATTTATTATTTATTATAAAAATTTTATTAAGTATAATTTATTTTGTATACATAGATAAAATTAATAGATTTTTATTCATTTAATCGTTTTTCATTAATTGACATTATGAAGGAATTTATCTTGGTTTCCTAAATTTTTCACAATTTCAATTATCTTATCTTTTTCACAATCTCAGCATTTACATCCACAATTGCTTCAATGAATCAATATCAATTCAATGATTTTTAAGCTCGTTTTCATCTTCTTGATATAGTTCATTTCATTGCATTTAAGTTTTTTTTCAACTAATATAGTTGTCTTTTTCTTTATCTTATTTTTGAGGTTGTGTCAATAGTTGAATAATCATAAGTCACTTTTGCTGGAAAATAGTCCTTTCTTCAATATTACTTTTGCAATGAAATTGGAATAATGCAATTGATTTCACTCAGTAGATGAAAATAAAAATAAATGGTTTAATATATAATATTGGGGGTTAGTCTAAAAATTGAAAGATGTATCAAATAAGAGATTTCATAAACATTTATTTTGATTGAAGGCTTGTCAATTTTGAGTAACAATATAACTCCAATCGCCCCATTTTAATTATACGTTTATCATAGGACAGAGAGACTGTATTATTATCATAGAACAGACATATTAGATGCTTAGACATTTTGGGGGATTGAATTTTGTAGAAGTAACAATTTATCAAAAATAAATTGGTCTAGTTTTCTCGATGTACTTCTTGAGCCCTTTCAAACAATAAAACATAAAACCAAACTAGGACTAAAGGCTCCTCAAACAAAGAAGATTTTGAATGGATGACATGACTTAGAGAGCATGCAGAATTGACTAAGAGATCTACAAATATAACAGTTATAAAGACTATAAAAATTCCTTATTGAGCAGCATAATCAATATAGTCTTTTAGTAACTGATCATACGGTATATAATATATTTAAATACTTATTACACATTACAAATAGAATTTTAATTTAACGCCAGAAAAGTCATTCAAAATAGAGAGCTCCTCCAGAATTTCAAAACCAGTTTAAGTATGTCTTTCCTTTGAAAATATTAATTGGATAAATTGATCTTAATTTCATCAAGTAAATAAAAATGACATGACCCTAAATTAGGGCCATGGGGAAATAATATAATGAATCAACTCTTTTATTTGAATTGATCAGCAAGTGTTTGTTTTGGGAGCTGCTGCAAGTTTTATATATTTTAAACGACTTTCGGTTATAGAATCCATTCTGTGGTATCAAATATGGATTTGGGTGGTTTACCACACCTAGTTAAATGATCATGCTATTCAGAGTGGAAGACCTTGATTTTGATTCCAATTATTGTTGAGCAATAGAAGAGAAGTTGTGCCATCTTGCAAGCACTTATATCTATAAGAATGCATTGAAGTTTCCTATCAATCTTCGTTTTATGACATTGAAATAGTAGACAATGCTTATGACATTGTGGGAAATATAAATGTAGAGTTAGAAAATATAAAAATAGATCTAGCTGGTGTACCCTTACTAACCACTCTCCAAGTTCTTTTTCACATCGAAATTACCTTCTTTCTATTTTATATTTCACCAACTCAAACTTATTGTTTGATTTTTTAATATATTTTAATAAAAAGTAATAATTAATTTTATATTTTTGTATTAAAATATGAATATATGGCTAATAATTCTACTTATGCTTTTAGATTATTATATCTGTCAATAAGATTTATAATATCATTAATAGATGGGGACTTCTTCCTCATTGTGGAATATGCAGAAATGGGGTCTCTACGATCATACCTACGGAAACAGAGGAGGCACAACAACTGCTGCCGATATAATGGAGCATACGTCACTAGACAAGGTCCCCTAGATGGCTTCAGAGATTACTACCAGTTTCCATGCGAAAGATCGCGGAACGAACCCCGACATAGTTACTTCCACAAAGAGCAGCTTTCATTTGCCTGGCAGATCGCGAAAGGAATGGCTTATTTATCTGATCTGAAGGTATGTATCATTTATATAGTTTAAAGATTGCAAATTAGCTTTACTGCAATCAAATCAAATGCAGAATTGACGTCATTGCACATAAGAGCCTATCAAGTGCTTCTATTTCATTGAATTATGAGTTGATTGCTGGGGAATATTGCAAAGAATATAACAATAAATCATATGCATGTAAAGAATAAATGTATTCGTTTTATTTCAAAATATAGAAAAGGTAAGCATTCAAAAGATTCTTCTCTTATAAATAAAAAGTACGCGCCATTTTAAGAAAAAGGTTAATTGTGAACATTATAATATATAATATTATAAGAATAAAGCACGTTCATAATTACACATAAGATAAATGATAACACAACATAGTTATTTAAATGAAGTTATAAGGTAAAAAACAAATTATTTTAAATAAGGAAGATTTACATATTTTTCGTGGAATTATATAATTAGCAAATTTTATCATTTCACGATAAAATTTGTTAATTATATCATTCCATACACGAACTCATAACACATATGCAAATTAAGTTTAGAAACTGTGCAAGTTATAAATTTTTGATGCATAATTTAAAAGTTGACAAATTACATCGTTTTTGCAGTCTGCAGCTGAGAAAGAAGTAATATAGGATTCTTATTTTCAATAATTTGTTTTTAGAAACTCTTCTAAATTTAAATTTTGTAAAAATGTATTAGAATAAATTAGATAATATCTTACTATTTATGTATTTCGACTTTTATTTTAGTATAATGATAAGACATAATAAAAAATAGTCATTATTGCATGGGAATTCGTAGAATAAGAGGGTTGCAAATTTTGAAAATAAATAGGCAAAATATCGTATGGTGTAAATTGATTTGCATATTACATATTATTTCTTGTTTGCATGTCTTTTAATCATAGGAAAAAGATTTAAATTTTTAATACTTATTTCACGGAAAACATAAAAATAAACGTGAAATGCGTTTTTTCCAAGTTCTTAGATAAGTTAGTATCGATATAATAATGAATAATAATTATTTAAAATCACAAATTTATGACTAAATACATTTTTTATGACTCTAAATACATATTGAACTTAAGTAAGTGTGAGCCAGAAATTATAATATTAAATATTAGATTAAAAGCAATTATTACCAATTTATTCAAAAGTAATTAATTATTAAAATAGCATTGAACATTAATTATTGTTTTGAAGAAAATGTTGGATGTTTGATAATCCTTATGGCGTGATTTCAGTGGCTGAATATTCACCTAGCTTATATAACCTTACATAATAAATATTGCATTCAATTGTGATAATTCAATCGATTTTGTTAATAGAAGTAATTAATTCTGAGTAATAATGAAAATACAATAGAAGAAATGAATTATAAAGAGCTTATATGTGTGCAAAGGGAAAGTAAAGAAAATTAGAATTTTAATGATAGTATGGAAAGAAAGAATGTAAATACTATGTTTAAATATAAAATAAATTTTTCTTTTAAATAATTTAATAACTCTTTGCTTTTATAATATTTTCAAAGACAAATTAATAATTTAAATATTTCTAACCAGAAGAAAAATAAACGTATAATCATTTGAAAAAAATCAATAGCGTTTCGAACAAAAAAAAAATAGGTTTCATTAATTAAATTAAAATATAGAAAAGATATATTTCATTATAAAATTGGAATATTCATTGAAGTGATTTCAAAATTATTCGCTTGAATCACCAGCAAATGAAAATGATAATCGTTAATTTAAATAATATTTTTGAAAATTATATACGCATTGTGTATATATAGATATATATATACACATACAAACAACTACCCCAAATATATATATATATATATATATATATATATATATATTATATATATATATATATATATATATATATATATAATACCTTAAACGATAGACAATAGGATTCCCAAAATGTAATGTATCAAAAATTCTTCAATATGTTATATTATTTAACAATTAGAATTTTGTTCAGAATAGTGAAAAATTAGATTCAGTATAGAATAAAACATTTATATGACGTCTGTATTAAAATTTTATTATTTAAATTTTTATGATTATCAGTTTTGCTCCTTCATATTTAAACTGTTAATACTAAAGTTGTTGAATTGAAAGAATGGTCATTGTTTTTAGATATTGCAGTAAGATAAAAAAAAAAACTAACTTTTATACAATTCAGAATAAATATGAATTCGTAGTGTTCATGATCATCTTCCGCACATGATTTGATAAAAGATAAAAACTACAAGCAACAAAATATTCTATTAATTTTTTTAATTACAAATGTTTTGATTAACATGCTTTAAACATACATTTAAATACAATTAAATACAATTAAATGTATCGTTATTGTCATATTTAATGAATATATTTACTGATGTGAATCACGTGATATTTTCTATTCCTTGTTTCGCTGTGTATTAACGCTAGAAGAATTAGAGTCATTGTAGTAACCTAGTAACAGTAATTTTTTGCTTTTTATTGTTTAATTTTGACGTGAGTAGAATATAAATATGCAGTGTTAGTGCTTTCTTCAGTTGGATAATGTAATTACCAAATTTACATGCTGCTCGGCAAAGCTGTACTGTATATTATTTTTGATATTATAGTCAGATAAAATGCATTTTCCTTTTCTAATAAGTAAGTGAAAGTCGGGATTACAATTGTTAAGTTAAAATAACTTATTTAACTGTCTGTATATGAAATTGAAGGACTGTTTGTTTCTCAAGAGTAAATAATATGCTATTCTAAAAACCAAACCAATTTATTAAATGCAAAAGGAATATACAAAAACTACAATCTGCCAAATAACAACACAGTTGAATACCAACTGAAAAGATGACCTACTTATGATCACTTGATTTATGATCTTCATTCGCTTAACATAGAAGAGCGAATATTTCATACTAACAAAATAAAATGATATTTTTAGTATATGTGTCAAAGCCCTCGGTCTGTCAAAATAATTACTCTCAATTCTATATGGAACATAAATTCTCTCTCAAATATATTTTTGGGGAAAATATTAAAATTTGTTAAGTTAGTAGTGATTCTTTTTTGAAAAGCGAGTATAATATGCGGTAGATGACGTTAATCTACGCATACTGCCAATTTATGAAGTTAAAGTTTCTCTATAAAAAAAATTAGAGGATTTTAGCTCTCACACTTTATTTAGCATGGTCGTTTATTAATTATTTTGATCAATCTGCTTATAACTAAAGCATTTATTAAAAATTTTATAAGTATTTAATTTATAAAAAACTATTACATTTAACAGAAATTCCTTAAGCTATTATTTATTTTTAAGACATTTCAATTTAAAAATTGTATTTTTATAGTGTATATTAAAAGAAAAGATTAAAATGTGGTATGTAAATAATTTATGTAATCCTCATTTATAATCACTATTCTTAAACACCAGTGTTATTTTTTTATTATTAATATAATATTTATTACTAAACAACTTGATATATATCTTACTCACCATGCTAAGGTTTTCAACAACAACAAAAATGAAAAAAAGAACAAGAGCTTAAATGTGATGCGTATGGAATAAATGCAACGTTTGAAAAATTCATATTACAAGGCTACAATGTGTACTTTCTTTATTTTTAACATAAAATTAATCCAATGAATCACATTTTTATACATATAACAAACGTTTTCCCTATAATATTATGCGTAATTTGTGTGTATTTGCTTTCGTTATGTTCTGTAAGCATCCATTTTTAAAGGACTAATGTAAAACGTATATATCTACGAGAATGTTTCATTCAAATTCTTAAATAAACAATTAACGAATTTTAATCAAGTAAATAATTGTTAAATTAAAAATTAATATTACCTAATTAATTTTTGGAATAGACTGTTAAGATCAATTAATAATTTCTGTATTCAGTAGCAATAATTTAAGAACACTCTGAAAAAAAATCATGAAAATTCGTCTCCTATTAATAATTTCCCTTAAGACAGCAAAAAATTAATTCATAATTATTGTATTAATTTATTTGATAACTATTTGCTTCAAAGAATTACTTTAAACAAATTACACATGAAAATTTTTTTGCATCTCGCTACTATTCACAACACATTTAGTAATTCTCCTTTAAAACTGAAATAATTTAGTTTCCAGAAAGAATCTTACTTTTTCTAATTATGTTAAAATAGTTATTACTCATATTTTATTATCGTTGTATTTATCTTTATATATTCTTCATTAATTCAGACAACATGGATAAATATTGACTTTAAATGAAGATTGTGTGAAATATTTAAAAACATACACAAACTGCACCTAGAAAATAATTAAAATAAGGGATTCAATTGAACAATTAAGTCAACAATGATTAAAATCTTGTGAAATTTCATGAAAATAGTTTTCATTAACTTGAGAGATATGTTTACTTAAAAGATTTTTAAGAGATTAAAAATTTAAATGTATGCTATTGATTAAAAAAAAAACATTTTAGTCGCATCCTGATGAAATCTAATGCCTGATAAGATAATCATAGTAAACTCTTCCTATTTGTTTTGTGTTAATACCTATTGAAAATGAGGAAGACAAAAATGTAATAAAATAAATTTTCATATTCACTTTTATATTTAATTTATTTTCAGTAAAATGAATGATATTTGTTTGAAATTTCAAATATATTGTTTAAAAAACCCCATTTGATTATTTATACAATGAAATGAAAATAATAATAATGGTATTTCAAGAGGAAATAATTTAAAAATTATATTCACTGATATTTAACTGCTTAAACTAAATCGTTATATAAATTATTCTGTTCTGCCTAAGAATAATAAAAAATCCTCATTTAGAAAAGAACAAAAATACAGAAAATCACCAAAAGCAAAATATCATTATAAAAATAAACCATTAAAAAGCGATTAAGAAGAAAATAATCATAAAAAGGATTAATATATACTTTTTTTTTCCTTCAGCTAGTTCACAGAGATTTGGCAACAAGAAATATTTTGTTGGCGAAGCAAAAAGTAGTCAAAATCTCAGATTTTGGTTTATCAAGGGATGTTTACGAAGGAGAAACATATTTAAAAAGGAGTAAAGTAAGTAAAAAGTATTTT
>JAPDSC010028037.1:0-34701 GCA_026290005.1 Latrodectus geometricus
AATATGAAAAAGATATAAATGAATGGGATAAATAGCGAATTTTTAAATTATAAGCCAAACATTAAAATAAATATCATACTATTTTATTTAAAGAAAATTTAATGTAAATAAGACAACTAATGTTGTGTATGTATAATATTATATCATGATAAATGACTACTAAAGGATAACAATTAATAGAGTATATAATACAAAAAGAATTTTTTTAACATACATCATTTGATCTCTGAATTATAGATTTATTTCTTATTGATGAAAGGATTTCTATTTACTTTTACAATTTATCAAATATTCTAAAAAACAATGTAGCAAAGAATAAGGGGATATTATATCGAAAGATCCGAAAATTTACCACTGTCAATGGTAAATAACTCTAGGAAAACCATGATGACTTCAAGCTGCTTGATAAACTTAAATACTGCTTTATAGCAAATCTAATCACAAGGCCACAATCATCTTATCCTATGTAGATTTGGCAGCTGGTACTTAAATATTTATTTTTCTTCCGAAATTGACTTCAACAACGGATAGTTTTAATCTAACAACTGGTAGTCATTTCAAGAATATTAGATGTTAGACTTCAACCACACGGTGCATTGCCTTCCAGGATGATTTTCCTTTTAAGTTGATTGATTTCACGTGTCCGCAAGGAGGAAACCCAGAAAATCAAAGTATTCGTTCTGATAGATGGGCTGACAAAAAGTAGAACTGTAAGATTTATCTTCTTTCAAATATTGATTAAGCCTGAAAATCAAGACATTTTACGCCGTAACAGAATGTAATTCAATTATTAAATCTCATTTAATTTTTGTGGTGGGAATCTTATAACTCTTACCATACTTATAATCCTTAGCCCCTTTGTCCTAATTGTGATGATATTCTCATAATCCTTCCATAATTCTTCTGAACTTTTTCGTAACTTACCAACGTATACTAATATATTATTATTTATGAATAATTAATGTGTCTGTGTTTTCTCCCTCTCTCTCTCTCTCTCAATAACAATAAATTCGAAAATGCGAACAGCTAATGATGATTTTAACCTCTATCATTTGATTCATTAGATATTTATAAAATTCAAAACATGTCGCTTAATTAAACGGTTTACAAAAAGCATTAAAATTAATTTTAAATGAGGAACTAAAAAGTCAGAATTATTTTTTCATAAGTTCCACAGTTTTGAAATTATTCTTTTAATCTGCTTGGAAAAATAAATAAATTACTCAATTAAATTGAATTCTTATTTACGAATCATTTGGATATAAAAAAAATACTATTTTTAATATCCAAGTAAATGAAAATCAATCACTGAGTTTATTTTAATAAAATAATTCATAATACATTGTATAATGAAGGAAATCGAAAAAGAAATAATTCTTATATATTTATTTTATAGATATTAGCATGATATTAATTGAAAAGTATGTTATTGTTAATGAGAACTATAAATATTAAATATTTATTAAAAAATATTTCCTTCATTATATATATATATATATATATATATATATATATATATATATACACAATATAATATTAACTTTTCAAACATCGTAAATGGGATAATGCTCTAAAGAGATAAAATTAATAAATCATCCCTAAAAATTAATATAGAATGTATACAAACAAACATAGGTATATGTAAAAAATGAAACTTTTGTATTATGCAAAAAAATGAATTAAACAAAAATAATAAATTACAAAACTGATTTTAATTAATTTTTTTAGCATTATAATTTTTGTAATATGCAAATATTATCAACCATTTTAGTTTGTTTTATTTATTTGCTTTGAACTAATAAATTGGAAAAGTGTGTGGGTTGAAAATAATTTAAGTATTTTTTCAGTAAATTGAAGTAACCAAGTAAATATTTGAAACCATACAATGCAGCATTTTTAGACAATGGAATAATGAATGTATACTTATAATAAACTCTCCATTCAGAAGTTAATTTTAATCTATAGGGAATTATTTGAGACAAAAATAATTATGTTGCATTTCCCTTGTTTCAATCACAATGCAAATCATTTTTTTAAAACAATATGCTAATAATTTCCGATGTTTTAATACTAATTGTATTATTTTTTTATACATATTTAATTTAAGTATGCATTTATATTTAAAAGTAACAGGAAATACAATATTGCAAAAATAGAATTTTTCATCTTCAATTATTAAAAAACATTTTATCAAAAACTTCCAATAAAATTTAATTATTTTAAATTGATTATAGGTAAACACAAAAGAATTCTTCATCGGTAAATTATATTCAAATTTAATCTACACACATTAATTAATATTTTCATATTTTATGAACATGTTACATAAATAAATAATGCTATAAATTATAAAACAATATAAAATTACTTTTAAAAAAGTCAAACGTCAAAAATTAAAAACAAGTAAGATACTGAAACAATGAAACTGGAAAAAGACTTCTCTTGGACGACATCGCAATACATTTTCTGTTACATGTTGATGCTTATTCAGTTTCATCAGTGGCTCAGCCCAATCAACATTCATCTAAGAAGATAGATAAGCTCCGAACTTAGTCTCCATTAATCCACCACAGTATAATATAAATAAGCAGTGTTCTCGATTTATTGACAAAAAAACATTATTTTAGTTAAATTATTAGCATTTAAGTAAGTTGTGTTAAATAATTGATTTTCTACTGCTCTGTTATTTACCAAAAATGTTTATTGAGTTGCATAGAATATACAAACAATGTTTTGACTTGCCTTTGACGATGCAGTAATTTTGGCGGTGTTATTTAAAACCAAATTATTATTGATGATGATATTTAAAGCCCAATTAATCCAATGAGAATAAAACGGATATGGTTAATATTTAGTAGGATTTGAAACAGCAATTCATGAAATATCAGCACTCAATATTATACAATTGAATGTAGTTCAAGAAACTGGTTAAACCAAAAATTATAAGTATTGAGATATTGATGATACTCTATTCAAGAAATTTTTCTACGAAGTAATAAATTATGTTTGAAGACCTTAATTAAATATATAATCCGAAACAAGAGATATAGACTCGGCATATTGAGTACAGGACCAAGACAATGTTTATTCACATATTATTTAACAGAAAATACATATTGAATTTCACTGATATTCTATGTATTTTAATAATAATTTGCTTATTAGTCTACAATATTAAATTATTCTTTTATGTACACAATTACATGAGAACGTAAACTTCAACTTTCGTGATTACCAGTGAAAAGCGAGTGCATTACTTTAGAGAAAAATTGTGATTTAAAAAATAAAAATATTTACTTAGGTTTGCATCAAGAAATGAGTTCTTACGTATAAATCAGTTAAGAAACAAATCGAATCAAAAGTGGAATGTCTAACAATTTCTTTTATTGACGAAGTTCTTAAATTTGAAGCCATACATTTATTAGCTGATCAGCCTAAAGTGAGATTCCCAGTGTTTCAATAAGTTTCATTATTTTTTTAAATTAGAAACAATTCTCTCTCTCCTTCACATGCACACTTACCAGCTCTCTCACTAATATATTTCAGATATGTAAATGTTGAATTTTCAAGGGAAAATACAAGTTTATAAAGATAAATAAATTTAAGTATGTAAGAAATGTAGGGGATAGTAATTGTGTTGATGCCAATAGATGGCACCCTTACACAACACTGTATTTTTCTCCCATTAAACTAAATTTAACTAATAAAATATATTAATAAATTAATATTTCAACAATGTATTAACATGAATTGTTATCCACTACAAGTTAAAAAAATTTATTTCAAATTGAGGAGAGGAATAATATGTACTTTAAAAATGATTGAAATTTTTAACAAAAAAAGAGAAAGTTTGTGAACTAATAGCAAGAGTTTAAAAAGACAATCAGTACCTTAGAAAGCTGCTTCCCGATCTGAATAAATAGGAATTTCAGCAGTTTGACATTATTTCAAACAGGAAAACAAAAGTTGTACATTTTTTTTTTACAAAAAGGAGACGAATGGAGATAATTATACAAACAGCATTTTCTTCTCTGTAGAAGATCTCCCTTCCTCTCGCGTGTCAACAGAAGCCTTCTTGATTACTTTTCATCCTCTTTTATGTTCTCCACTTCAAGATAAATAAAGCGCCATGTCTTCTTTTCTCCACTTGTTCCATTCTATCTCTCCACGACACCTGCGATGAACAATAATAGAAGAATACTAAAATATTAAAATTCTAGGGCGACAAATAAGAAAACGTTTCGCGTTGCCTGGAAAAACTAATAAAAATAGTCGGATTGAATTCAAATGTACTGATCCTGCTGGGAAGAGTGAGATTCGCGTATTTGCTATCCGAGCAGATTCTTTCAGAAAAAGCGTACTTTACAAAATATCTAGTGAAAGTGTTTTTATTTGGACCAGAAAAAGAATCATGGAATTCATCATTCGCTGAATGAAAAGATGGTTGAGAGAAATAAAGTTCCTTCTTCAAAAATGTTATCGTTGATAGGTATTTTTACAAGATTTTGTGGGTTACAGATGAAGCGATAAATAATTATTTTTAATCATTTCATTTATGAATTAATATTTGTAAAAAAGGGTATTATTATTTAAGAAAGTTTCTCTACATCAGGAAATTTACACAGCATCCCTTCATTTCATGATATTCTCTATAAATTCTAAGCTTAAGAGCCTCGGTACTTGTTTTAATTATAAAATTAATGTCTTCTTGAACTGTTGCTTTTTAAAGACATTGGAAATATGGGAGTAAAAAAAATGCGAAACAAATCTCGTATTAGAACAAGTTTCAATAATTTAAATTTCAAACAAAATAAGGAGAAAAAGGTTATGGTATTTTTTTTTCGCTAAAAGAAAAAATGGCGAGATTTTAGAAGCTCTATCTATTAAATGTTTATTGAGTTACTACAATGGATCACAAGATGAGAAGAATCCTAAGTTATGAAAATTTCCTAAGATGAAATTCATCAGAAAGCTATCATACATCTATAATAAGAGACAGAGAGAGTTATCATCCATACAAAATTTTATTCTTAAGAATATGATGAAATAGCGTACAATTTTTTCTACATCTTGAATTTAGAACTTTGATGATAATATGATAGGAGTGTGTGTGGGGGGGGAGCAAGAATGAAACAATAGAAAATAAAAATGGAATGACACAGTACATCGAATAATATTTCACGTGCACGGGAGAAATGTGGTAAAACTAATTTCTTTTCTGAAGTCCAAAGAATTTTCTTATTTTTTTCTATTTTGCATTAAACTTTGATTAGTATTTAAACAGCACATTCATTAAGTGAGTAATGAGATGTATGCTTTTTGTTTCCAGTGGTTTTCCTCACATTGTTTTTCGTCGATAAAGTGACTAGAAATTTTAATAAATTTCCCTCGATGGTGAATGTTTTGTGAATGCATTTTGGAAGCTGATGTAAGTTTTCAATTTGAAATTAAATGAATCGCAGACGGAAAGAACGAGCTGGATGTTTCTCAGTTGCTTCTTCAGAAATCATGAATGCAGCGATTTCATAACCACATAGGGGCAAGGAAAAAGAAATCCGTTAACAAAATTGGATGTAATCACAGAAATTGGATCAATAACGAGTAATTCTTCTGATTATTCGGATCGTTAAGTCCGATACCACCAATTTTTTAGTATTTGAAGAAAAAGACGAGACATGAAATTAATTTTCAAAATATTTATAATACAACTAAAATGAAGAAAAAAATTTAACAAGGGGCAAAAATTTTAAATTAGAAATATTCCATAAATATTCAATAATTAAAATATAAAAAAATAAATTTCAGTCTCCAAACTAGTATGAATGTGAAAGCATGTTATAGGAAATATACTTTGAAATGTATGAAAATGTTCTATGTTTTAAGAAACAGTTGCTATTAAATGAACGAAATTGAATAGGAACCTAATTGAATAAATTAAATGTATGAAAATGTTTGCGTTTTAAGAAACAGTTGTGATTAAATGAAGAAATTGAATAAAGTATAATAGGCTTTTAGCAAATTTCATTTCCTGAACAACTATATGATTTCGCATTCGTTAATGAAAATGAATATACTAAAAACATTAACGGAACTTATAAATTCTAGTAAAATATTTGGATATTCATTATCTGCTTAATGTATAAATTTATCTCTTTACTAAAAAGTAATTATTGTTTTTAAACAAACAATATTAATGCATGAACATTCAGACTAAAATACATAACTAATATAAAAACATCCAAGACTAATATTGAAAAATATTTCATTAATTTTAGCTTTCCATTCTGCGTGCACATTTGTCTCTGTATATGTTAGTAAGTAAGGCTTTTAAGTTGTAAGATTTTTGAATACCCACATTCATGTGTGTGTAAAGGTCTCTGACAGAAATTTTATTTAAAAAAAAAAGTTCGTATATTCATATGGTGCATGGAAACGAATCCGAAAATAGTCCAATTATCGAAAACAACAGATTTATTTTCAAGCTGTAGAAAAAAAATCACACATCTCGTTATTTAAAAAACGATTAAAATCGTAATAATGATCTTTCGCTCAACAGAATGTGATATGAGCTCTTAACACATAGAAGCTTCTATCGAAAACGAAAGAAAAATATGTTCTATTCTTCAAATTTCATATTCAACTCTCTCGTAATGCCTAAATAACGATGTTTCCCTTCTTATGTTAATCTTGTTAGCATCATAAACCGAAATATATTCTTAACCATAAGAAATCAAAAAGGAAGTTTTCTAAGTTCCTGGTGAAAGTAAATAAAAAGATACTTTCATTCCCCTGAGATGAAATGAAACTCACTGCAATCAGATACGTTCTGAAATAAAACTTCCGGATCAAGATGGGAATTGCAGATTTTTATTTTATTTTACTCGGATAGATTTATTTCATATAATGTCATTTATACCTGTTAACTACTAATATTTTTTAATGTCTTAAAAGTTTGTTATGTTCTAAAAAGGCTCTTTTTTTTCAACAATAAGTAAGTGGTTTGGGAAACTTTTCCATTAGATATTTTTTTCTTACTAAAATATTGACGATTTTAAATTATCAAAAAGCAACGAATTTATGGCCAATATTCTTCAAAAAAGTTTTTTTTTAACAGTGGGGACTGAGTGTCTAACATTTCACCACAACAAGAACGGAGACTGCTACTCATTTATCGTCGTTACCAGTGGGCACCTGTGATCGAAATGCCGGAGGTGAGTAGCGTTACCTACGTCACTCCACCTCAAACCCGTTTATAGAGTGGGCCACACATTTATTCATCATCTCAGAAAGAAAAGAACAACCAGTCAGTTATCGATCAGCTCTAGCAAAATATTATTTTGCTTAATTAATGATAGAACAAAGCTCTTCAGAGAGAAAGATCCAGGGTTTCATCTAGCCGCCTTTGAACAACGGGAGGTGGATATTACTCTTTTGAATGAACATTTGTAGGAGTGGGTGCTTGTGAGTTTTCCATATTTCTTCTCTTGCGATATGGGAATACGACCCACTATCTACGAAATGTGATCTCGAGAAATAAATCAAGATAAATATTAAAATGCTTTCAAAAGCTTTAGGTTGAATTCGGCGCATTGTCGAAATAGTATGGAATTAATGCTCATATGAGTAGCACTATTCAACTTTTCGAAGTGTAAGATACAATGTTCGATCCCGACGGCAGTTAACTAATGGGAAATGTTGTTGCGCATCTGATTGTTGACATGTTCCCTAGCAACATGTGAATGTGTCCTACTGTTTATGGAAGAACCTGAAGTGAAACTCTATGTTGTATCCAAAGAAAATACCATTTCAAAGAATGTTTACTGTGACCACATAAGACTAGCTTTTTAAAGTTTGGAAGGGGTGGATCTAAAGCTACGAAAATTTAAAGTTAAATTAAATTATAATCTTTTTAAATATATTATGTAACTTTTTCTCTTCTAATTAATGCTTTTTAATAAAGGCGATCACGTAAATGTAATTTAAAATTATTTTCTGAATCTAAAAGCCGTTGTAATTGTATTAACCCTAGAGTTCAGGAAGTATTTATAATTATTCATATCGGCTCACGCGTTCTCGAATTTTAACAAAATAAAGTGCATTCCAATTTCCAGAACTAATATTATTTGCGAAGTAAAATGTCTTATCAAATATATATATACACTAGACATTCTGCTTATCTAACTATTGTAAATGCAATTAAAGACGATTAACAATTGATAACACATTCTAAAAATTTTCAATATATCTACGGAAACACTCAAATAGGCTGTTTTAAGAATTATTTATCATGTAATAGAAGCAAGGTACAGAAAGATCAACAATAACAAAAAAATATTAAATCACATTTATGATAGTTCAGTAAGCACCGATGAAGAAAACTTTTCTTACTTTAGCGAGAAAAACGCGGTCTGAATTCATTAAGTAGTATTATACAAAGTTTGTCGCTGGTATAATCTGCATTAAAAAACCCTTTTTTCTTGCGCTATTTAGTTTAGAATAACTTACTTAAGAATTAAGTGATGTTTTTTTTCCTTTCATTTTTTTAAGAAAATATGCTCTTCGTAAAATTTTTAAGAATTCAATTACTGATGTTTGCTTTATAGATTTTAACATCTTACGCTTAATATAGATTATTATCAAAAAATAGAAGTGTGCTTAATTTTTAGAAAGATCACATAAAATGAAGAAGTACGATTCAAATGACTTCATAATTTTCCGAGAGAGGGAGCATTTAATTTATTTTTTGTTTTCTTAGTTAGCTCTGTTTCCTGAGAAAGTGTTTTTTAGATAATTTATATAAAATCTCAGTAATAATTCAATAAAAGTGGTATATTTTAATTTAAGTAATAAACATATTTGTAACCAATAACGGTATTTTATTTTAAAATTGTTTTCCTTTTTCTTCTGAAAAAGAAAATATTTTTATTAATTGGGTGTGTCATTATAACTTCCAAAAACTCGAAGCTTGAAACCTACATTCGATGTATGTTTTTGTAATGGCTCGAAATTCTCATTCGACACATTACATTTTCAGTATTCCTAAATTTTAGGTTAGTTTAGTTTATTAAAATGTGTTTTCTGCTGCTTATTGCAGAAAGCACATCTTAATAAACTAAACATAAGAATCAAACTACTTTCTTATTTTAAACCATGATTAGAGTGAATGAGCTTGATATATGAGCTTGTTACCACGTGAGTTTAACTGCAATGATTCCTATATAAAGAATAAAAATCTGATTATAATTTTTTTTGCGACTGAAATATCATTCACTTAATGCATATTCAAATAAAAGTGTTATTCATTCGTAAATGTAAACAATTTTATTTGCGAAAAATGGTAAAATTGTTTTGAATTCAATCATACAACTTGTATTATTCTTAGAAACTGAAAAGTTACATTTTAATTTGTCTTTTAATTATTATTTTAATTACACTGCATTAAAAGTTCACTCTCTTTTGATCCCGATAAAATAATGAATTAAAGAAGCGTAATCACACCTCAGCATACACAAACGGAAATAAATTTTTTTTATTTCTTAATCATGAGAATTGTTTATTGCAATTTCCGTGTACAACTTGAAATATACTTTTATCCTTTAATAAATATTTTTATCTTACATATTTTAGTAAACGTAACTTAAAAGCTTTGTGAAAATGCAATTTGAATGTATATTGAGTACTTTTATTTTACATAATTTCATATATATATATATATATATATATATATATATATATATATATATATATATATATATATATAGTCAGCAATTTGAATGATAATGCAATGGGGAGGAAAAAATATTTTCCTAAAAACATTTTATTTAAAGAATAAAACTCCATCGTATATACAATCCACATCGTAGTTATCAATTTTCTGTTTTATTTCATATTCAGGGTAAATTTTCGGTTCGACTTCTGTGTATAAGTAAAGTGAGGGAATATTAATAAATTTAGTATTACAGTAAATTGGCTATGTTTTTAAACAAAAAACTTGTTTGCTTACTTTAGTTTAAATTTATTATAACATGTATAAATATATAGATATAAATGATCATAATATAAATTCCATATGTGGTACCAAAAAATGTTTTTGGTTATCAAATAAAAACCATAACAAAACATATACATCCAAGAAATTTTTAATTAACAGGATTAAAAAGATGACTAATCACTATGGAATTTTTTTATTAGAGCTTTCTATTTGTAGGTGCTTGACATAATTTTCGTCTCGAATAAAAGCCACTCATTAAAAATTCAACTTTATTTCTTTTTAATTTTAAAGATTTTTAAAGGTTGATTATATAAAGGTTGCAATTAGAATATCTTTCATTTTTAGAATAGCACACCTACAATACCGAATAAATAATGCCGACAAAAATGTTTTTATCGAAAAATGGAAACGTTTTTATGGTACTCCGTGTGTTCAAATATTCACGAGTTCAAATATCATTATCTATTCAGTTAGATCATATTTTTAAGAAAACTTTAATAACGACTTTTGTTTATTTATGATTCACAATAAGGCTAAGCTGAATGTTTACGTTTACGCCAGCAAGCTTCCCTGTACCCAGCTCAGAAGAGCTATACCAGAGACTAAGCTGAATGTAAAAAGATAGCTCTCTGACCTTTGATTCAAAAGTTCTTCGGTTCGAATACCATTCATGGTTTAGATTGTGTAGTGATTTGAAAATCCACGATAAATTATATTTCCTTAGTTTACTTCGACCTTTTGTATTGATATTTGAGATAGATAAGTGATATATATATATATATATATATATATATATATATATATATATATATAAACTAACTAATCCCATTCATTAACGTGATCAATTCAACAAAAGAGTTTTTAAGTTGATATCAAGTCTTTTTTTTAATCAAACATCTTATTCATTTCATAAATGTTTGATAGTTGTTAAGTTTGAACATTGACCAGAAAAAGAAATAATTTGGATTCATGTTTGAAAATCTCTGCTTGACAAAGAATCGGGGCTTACTATAACACATTTTTAAAATCATTATGCTCCCTTCTAGCCCAGAAATGGCTTCGCTCAGGTGGGGATTAATATTATATTATCTCCTCATTAGTGGTTAATAATTGTAAAGAAAGTCTTCTAACAACACATCCTATTCCTAATTATGTGTCCCAAAATATCCCGCCCAACTTCAAAATTGCCATTTTAATGTGATATTTATGAATATTAACGCTGTCTTTTTAATAATTTACCGAAGAATATTTTCGGAAAAACGTGCAGTTTTCGTCCTAAAATGAGTATCAGAAACTTTACTTCAAAGTGACAGCAGCTGGAAATTTTTATTCTTAAATCACTGTATTTGAAAAATTAGTTTCGAATATTAAAAATCTCAGTGTAAAGCATTTTCAATAAATAACTACAAATTGTGTTGGGATAATTCACGAAGAACAAATTGAAGACATTTTCCCAGTTAATAGTTTTGTTTTTAAGTACTTTTATTTTGAATTTCAGTAAACTTAATTAAAAGTATACTGAAAAGTTTTTAAAACTTATTCATCAAAAATTCTATGGAATGAGCATACTTATTCATCAACAATTCTTTGAAAAGAAAAGAAAATGTTTTACATCATTCGTCATATTTGAAATGAAATAAGCTTTATTGTAGTTATTATGGTTATTCATTATAAATAATTATTTTAAAAATGTCTTTCATTCTAACCATGAGCTCAAGAGATCGATAACATATGTTTCAGTTAAAACTACCTACACATTCATTGCCAATTAAAATTTGGGCATTAAGTAAAAGTCGTTAAAATGAAGCAGAATTTTACATACTTAAATATTACACCGGTTATCATTAATTAAGACAAAATCACAAAAAAGGTAATGAAACAAAAACTTATCCATTAAATCTAATGAAACTTATACACATCATACAACACATAGATACAAAATATCATAAAAAAATTAAAACAGACATTTATGATGTTATAAGAATTAGCATATGTGTGTAATGAACAAATGGGAAGCTTAAGTTTGGTATAAGAAAAGTATCTTTAATATGAAGTATGATCCCCCTCCCTAGAAACAATACAGCGCATGCAGCAATGTATGAATACATCAATTATGCGGTCTATTAGTTGTGTAGAAACTACGAGCCATTGCTTTTCCATATCAGTTGAAAGCGTGGCTCATGTCCAAGGAGGGACAGGGAGAACAGCTACACGTCATCATAGAGCTTAATAAAGAATGCTCGAGCATTTAGCCAAAGAGGTAGTGCACAAGTGAGAGGCACAAAGATATTAGAATCACTCAGCTAGGCACCTTGCAATGGTTCGAAAAGACACAGGGGCCCGTAGTGAAAGTGCCGCTTGTGTCTGGATATTGGCCAATGAGGCAGTTAGTTGGCTCTAAACGAACATTTCGTATGATGTGACAATCTTCTTGACAAATGGTGTGTTGGGAGAATCCTGAGTCTGGTCATCTTGTAAATGACATCTCTTTTGTCTACTGGTCCCAGCACCTCCTTACAATAAAATCGAAACGGCCTACTTGGTGAGCTACTCCCACCAATGATTCTTTCTCTCTCGAACTCTGAAAGTTACTCATATTGTCTTTGAAGGCGGGGTAACCGGATTTCTATCCCAGTGCTTCCCTTACAAAAGATTAAGTACATTCAAATAAGCTCTGCTCCAAGGAGGGTTTAAAACAAAATGAAGTTCAACGCCCTCTAGGGGCATTGAACTTCACTTTGTGAGCTCTTACTTTAAGAGGGCGTTGAACTTGAATGAAGTTCAATACCTTCTAGGAGCAATACGCAATCCGCAATCACGGTGCATTTTTAATCATGACATGTACCTTCTTTTCAACCTCCGTCGATATCCCACATTATTTCTTGGTTCCCAAATTTTTATGAAAATGAGTGTACTATTGATTACTGATATTGCTACACTAGAAAGAAATACATTATATTTATTGGATTAACATAATATATTAAAAATAGCTGATTTTTTTCAAGTAATTTATGTATTTCATTCTGAGAAATCAGTAAAAAAACCATTCCTAGAAGCAATTAGAACATTTGTAAGCCTGGCCTTTGAGCCAAATAGAAATTGGAGGCCATGTATCAATATAACCATCCAGACAGGTTCAATATGCTTATCTTCATTGGTAATGACAAATAAGAATGAGACTGACAAATAAGAAGCCAGTTTTCCGTCAACAGTTCACTAGACGTTTTCCATTGAGGAAAGATTTAGAGAATTGGTCTACCACAATAGCAAATGGACATTTTTTTGTATCGAGGAAAGTAAATACATTATCGATAACATCTGATCATACATTATCCTGCTGAAACACATGCACCCCATACTATTTCTGGTCTGAATCATGTTGATTTCCTACCAGCAATAATTATTTTGACAAATCTAACTAATTTTAGAGTATTTCTATAGATATAATTAAATGAATTTAGATTTTCCAACAGTGAAATAACTGGTCAATAAATTTAAATTTTAAACTTGAAAGAATATTTTGTCGAGAATTAATTGATAGATTTTTCATGGAAAATCAACAGTTATTTTAGAGATTAAATTCTGAATAAATGATAAAAATATAAATTGATATTGTAATTACGAGAAGATATTATTTTTTTCAAGCATGTATTTTATATGAACTTCATAGAATTCAAAATTTTCAAATACAAAATATTTCGTAGTTGGATCTGCATCACATAGTTTATATTCAATGGTGTTAGTGGATTTGAAATAAACATTGACAATGAGAAGATCAATACATTTTATTCCCCACCATTCAGAAAAAAATGGAGAAACCTAAACTCTTGAACACACATCGTAAAAGGACAAATTCATTGAGACAATTAACATTTATCAGTCTTCAAGATACAGCAATAAATCGAGATTGTCAGCAAAACAATCTGTGCCAAGCTCAATCCTATGTTTTGTCTAATCTAATCTAATATCACTAAAGCTTTAGAGGAAATTACAAAAATACCTCAAAACCACCGAAGAATTTTTCGAAGAATCTACATATTATCGCCAATCATTGCTTTAAATCAATGATTATGACATTTAGCGATTTACGGCCGTATTCACCAACCAGAGTTAAACGAGGTTTCAGGGTAAAGGGCGAGTTAAGTCATGAAATCTTATTCTCCACGACAAAAACAGCGATTAACTCTCCTATATTTATCCCTAGAATAACCCTACGATTTAGGAGTGTTAGCGCCGAGTCAGCAAACAATGGCAGACTTAAGAGATATGTTTGTCGACATTGATGTGCAAGATTGCTAGCCAATCAGAAGCCGTCTTACATGTCGTGTTCGGTTAACTCCAAAGTTGTTTTACACGGGAATTTCCCCGCTTCGTGAATAAGAATCGGCGAGTCATACTAGAGGTGAGTTATATCCGAGTTAGGCTACACTCAAGTTAACCCATGTTTGGTGAATATGGCCGTTAGACATTTTTCACTATTTAGAATAACCACAAATTAATATGTAGTTAATTAAAAAATAAATGTTTAATTGCTCCGTCTTAAGCACTTGTCTTGTAAGATAGCAGGCCTTACAAGAAAATTAATTTAAGCTCAATGACACGACAGCCTAGTGGTGTCAAAGCCTACAAGTGCCTATATCTATTTTTCTTCAAGAGGGATGCGTAGCATATGTCCCGATTTAGAGGTCAACCTAACTCAATTTTTAAATTTCAAATTTCAACTTTTAAAATACACCAGTGTTTAATTCCCAAGCATGCTTGGTACTCAATTTTCATTGACCCATAAGAGGTATGAAAATATAAGTCTATCTTGCCCAGCTCGAGAACCGATCCTCGGACCTGTGGCTTGAGAACCTGAAGCACTTCTATTATGGCACCGGTCTTCTACAAGGAAACTACATTGGTCATTTCATGAAAGTATATTTGAGTAAATTTTCTTGTTCCTATCATAACTTTGAGCGCAAATAAACAAACAAAACGTTATCTTCAATTTATACACAAATTAAAAATATCATTCTGAAATCTTGTACCAGAACTTCTATATTCATATTTCAACTTTTAAAATATTCGAATGAATAATTCTAAATTAATGTGAGGGAAAAAAAAGATTACTATTTTTAATAATATTACTTGAAGCTTCATAAATTTTCAGAATTTAAAGGTTAGAAACATATTTCATAAGAAAGATTTTCAAATTAAAAAGAATTACCTTCACGAAAACGATCACATTATTTAAAATTTATGTACTATAATGAATAAAGAATTGCCTAATTCTCAGTTTGCATGCTATACTGCTTATAATAAAATGTTTTAAGCAACATGCCGTATTTTTCTTTATATAATCTGTAGGAACTTATTATTCATAAGACCTTTTTATCGAGTAAATGAAAAGAAAACGTCGCATAATACGCAGCGATGTGTAATCCTCGACAATTTTTCAGCCTATAGTCGAAAATATAAGCTAATGTAGGTGTCATATAAAATAAAAAATACACTGTATGATTAAAAATATAATTAATTTTACATAAAAACATTTATTATGAAAAAGATCTGTTTGAATGCATTTCATCACAAAATGCTATAAACAAAGATGAAAGCACAAGATCAATCAAGAGCGATAATTCCAAAAACATTTTAGTAAAACTTGTCGATTTTTAGTTCTAAATAACTTTTAATACAAGACTAAGCATATTTATAAAATAAAATATATTTGTTTCTCGTTAATAATTAAATGAAAGAAATAGATTATTTTCGAACAGCGCATTGGATACATTTTTCTTTTGTATCACTCATGCTTTGTATTTCACTTTATATTAACAAGTTTATCGCCATTTTCTTTTAATTTGTATTCCCTATAGTTTTTTATTTAAAATCTGCTGTGTAACTTAAACCTTTTTCGATTCCATATACTTGTTATAATATTTTCTGAACGAAATAGCTCAAGTCAAGGCTAAATTATGTTGGCGAAAAGCAACTGCAATACTTAAGAGGCACTGCATTCGTTCTTGAACGTAATTGGACAAAATTGATCATAGCAGAAATAAGTCAGTCGTGTACTGATGCCTCATGTTACTTATTTTATGAAACATAAATGGCATTTCTTTCAAAACTTTCTTGTAAGTTTTTGAAATAGAGAATGGGGTTTCCCCCCCCCCTTTTTATCAGATTATTTGCGGCGGCGTATAATACGTACAACGAAGTTCCAAAGTTTTTTATCACATAATCCGCTTATCATATATAAGAAAACATGGTAAATGTGATCTCTTTTTTTAACTGAAGTACTTTTTACCAAATTTCCACGTGGGCTTCTGTAAGAAATTAAAATAATTATTAAGAAACGATTTTTAGTTAATGAAAGAGATATATTGGACAGAGAAACAATAAAGTTTGTAGTGAATTTACAAGTTTATCTTATCATTCTCCTTCACAAATACCTCTTTATTTCTGGCAAACAGTATAAAATATTTTCAAAATTAAACCATGGCCAGCATGATTGATATGATGATTATTCTGTTTTAAAATAAAATAGGTTTTTGTATTATTTTGTTTTCTCTATTTGAATTGCTAAACACACTTTTAGACAAACATTCTACTTTTAAACAACAAAGAATAGCAAACGCAACCATTATTTTTTCTTAATCAAAAATAATATAAAATGTTATATTTCGAGAAATTATAAGACGCTGCACATTCTTTTTTAATTTACTTATTAAAAAACTTTCCTTCTAAATTTATATTACTAATATTTATTTATTATCTTCAATCATAATTGAATTTCAAAATATTTGCAGAGTCCCATTTATATAATTTTTGAAGTGTGTTTAAAATTTAGGCTAACCGTTTTTCTTTTCAATTATTATATACTTTTCTAGAATAAGAAATTATACAGATATTTAAACATACGGATTATAATTTCACAATTCATTTGTATCGGCAAATAATTAAATTTATTGCTCGCATTCTATTTATTCTTTTATTCATCAAAGATTTTGCTTGAGAAATCTCTTCAATGTTTACATTTTCTATGGTAAAAATAAAAAGAAAAAAATTTTAACTATACAAGATTTTATAAAATATCAGATACATTTTGATATTTGATAATACATAAAACAATGAATATATCAATAAATCTGGGACATTTATGCATTGAATAAATCATATATTTATTTTAATTATATTTGTGCATTTTCACATATGATTTCCTCCTTCTGCTTTAACATTGCAATTAATAAAACACACTACGTGGGATTAAATTTAAATCCAAAATTTTATATGCCTCTGAGATTTTTATTCGATTTGATATTAAAAACAAATGAAACATCACACGAGAATGCACAAAATTTATTGCTTTTCATCGAGTCGTAATTGAATGACGTAATCACACAAAATTTACGAAAGAGTAAACAGAAAGATTCTAAACCGATATCAAATATCTTAGTGAAAAATGAAGTTTTGTGAAACTGAAAATATTCATAATAAGAAAAGTTCCGGATTTCATTGCACAAATGCTGCATATATAATAATAAGAATGATGCATGTTCCATGCCAAAAATACAGGCAAACGTGTACACTAATGAGGCTGTAATTCTGTAATTGAGATAAACATGTTCAATATTTTCTTCTTTTTATCAATATCCTATTAAAATTTTCAAAAGAAATTGTCTTACTATGTCACATCAGCTGATCTGGGTTTTCAATAAACGAGATCACATTTCCGAAATTTTCATGTTAAATTATCATTTATAAATCTACTTACTTTGGTACCCTCATAAGCTTATTACAGGAAAGTGTCGGGCAGCTATTTGTGCAGTAGAAATCCAAAATTTTACAATTTTGGATTTCTACTTAATTATTAATCAATTACAAATTATTAATAAGAGTTGGATTCATGAAATATTCAGTTTTTAGCCTCTTACTATCGCAGTCAATAATTGATTAATGTATTTTGGGAGTATGCTTATGATTTCTTTTCTTGCAGATTGAAATCACTCGAGAGCATGTGAAAAATCTAATTAACTATTAAAACTTAAATTACAAAATGAATACACCTATTTTAATTTATTTAATCTTATAAAAAAGGAATAATATGAAAAATTAATAACAGAGAATTTAAAATGCCTCATTATAATTACTTCTAAATGTTTATGCATTGTAAATAACAATACCACTTTGCCATTCAAAAATTTGGTTATACTTTAATTTCTTAAATGAAATACACGTTTTTCAATTTCCCCATTGTCCCTCACGAATGTCATCTTTGAAAAGAAGCAATTGTTTGAAAAAAAATATAAGAATATGTTTATCCTTCGTGCCACCTGGTGCTAGGAATAGAATCTAAATAGTCCCCGCAGATACACAACTTGGGAGTTGAGTAGTATGCCACAAACATATCACAACTTCAAGAAAAGAACCATTACATATTGCTTTTTCTTCTTGTATAAAAAAAGAAGAGCTCTAAACAGAAGTATTTTTTCCATCCACTCTGAGTTGCCTAAAGGTGCCATTTTATGGATGGCCTGACACTAAAGTAAACATTTCTCATGCTCCTCATAGACTGCTTGTCAGAGCAAGCTGCACTGATGAAGAAAAGGAGCCAACAAATAACGGAAGAAAACTGGAAACAGTTTTTGTCAGAAAAATGGTTTTATATGCAAGAACTGTTTTTTCTTTCAGGTAATTTCTTTCAGGTCTCCGTACGTAAAACAAAATACAGATTTGTGGAAAATATTCTATGAGGAACATAAGTTTTTATTTTTAAATAATGAATCATTTTACTGTCATGGCTCTGATGAAAAAGTTCAAAGAAGTTTTTATCATCAATGTGTATACAAAAATTTTGTCTATCTAGAAACTTAAGTCTCAAAGTAAAGTGAAAACGTATTCATATACATTATCTTGAAACTCATTTGCACTTAAAATATGTATAAAAAAATTTTATTACGACTTATAATAATTTATGTATTAAATATGAATATCCTTGCCTTATTCTTTACATAGTATATAATCTTAGAAAAAGTTAATTATTTAGGAAATATTTCCCTGTTTTATTAAATTTCTCTACTCTAATTTATACAAATTTTATATTTTAAATGCGTATGCATTATACTCAAATAAATTATCTCAAAGTTAAATTTAAAATCATTAGACTTTTCATTTCTTTTATACCCAATGAAATATTTATCTTTCACATTCTTTTATATGAACTGATTAAATATTTTCTTTGATTTTTATTTCCTGCCAAAAATATAAAGAGGTATAACTGAAACAAAATAAATCTCCATTAATGAGATTTTCAAAATACATGGTTTCTTATGAAAACGTGTGTGTGTGTGAGTGTGTGTCTTAACACATAACATACTTAATAAACATTACTTAAATATATTTACATGCATGCTCATACTATTTTTGCATAATAATTTATTTGAATAACTTATTCATAACTTTGGTTTGACTTATGTTAAGTATGAAATGTGTTCCCATAGTTGAAAAGAATTTAAATGTAAAATATTTGCTTTAAAAAGGCAAACTATGAATCTCTTTTGAGGAAGAAAACTTATGTGTCATAATTGCTTTTTGAACATCAAAAAATTAATTTGCGCGAGATTGATTACTTAAGGTTTACAAAAACCTGATAAAAAGGATTTTTTTAACTTGATTTTGAGATATATAATGACAATGCTGTTAAAATCTGTGACATAGCTATTTCAAGAGGTCATAAATTATAAAATACAATTCATTACTGACTATTCATTTCTAAATAAATTAAGAGTTCAGTAAAATCTTTGATATTAAACTAAAAAAATTAAAGTTGTACTATTTCTGGGAGATTTGCCTCGATGTTTCTACCAGAATGTTAACACTTATTGAAAAAAACACCATGGTGCTTCCATCATTTAAAATTTTGTTAAATATAAAATTCAACTCTTAAATCTGCAAAAAATTAAAACTATTATAAGTGTGGCGTGTTTTTACCAATGAGACATTTACGTGGACTTAAAAGTTATTTTACTGTGGTTTGTAAAATTAGACAGAAATTAGAGAAAACATTGCCAATAATATTAATATTCCCGGATAACAAGTTTGTACAGATAAAATATTTACATGACTTGAATTATTTAGATTCTAATTTACGTCAGAACTTACTAAAATCTTCTACTTCTGATAGTGAATTTAGAAAACTTCACATGATGCCCAACTTAATAGAATTATTTTCATAAAATTTAAAATACTATTTTTTTAATATTGAATATAATACACCTATATATTTACTACGATACTTTTCATATTACACTAATTATAATAAAGTAAGGAAAAATCACCAAAATTACGATAACGCCAAAAGTTATGGGTAGAATTTGATGTAACTTATCCACATTATACAACATGTTGGAAGGTACAAAATATCATAGAAAGAAATTAACAGATAATTATGGTGTTATGAAAATTAGCATATGTATATAATGAACAAATGGGGGGGTGTAAGTTTGGTGTAGGAAAAGTACCTTTAATATAGGGTATGATCCCCTTCCCGAGAAGCAATACAACGCATGCAGTTATGTGTGGTGTTCTCAGTTATGCGGTCTATTCATTGCGTGGAAAATATGAGCCATTGTGCTCTTCTAAAACAGTTTAAGGGGTGGCTAGAGACCTAAGAGCGGGGTTGAGAGCTGCTACGCCTAGTCCTAAGCTTCCCAAACATGCTCGATTGGGTTAAGATCTACCAGAGTTGGTTAAGGATCACCAGACTGGTGATCCCTGGAAGTAATTACTACAATTTCGGTATTCCAAATTTTTAATCTCATACATGAAGCTACAAATACCGCCTTGCTCAGAAATGTCCATTTTTATACTCCTAGCAAATGATGTATTCCAACAACCGAGCCATTATTTTGCATTATGTCATATTGTTCAGCTCCTTTTGCTTACAAATATATTTAAATTTTATTGAGAATAGCTATTTTTGTGATTTTTTCTTAATTTTTGGTAAATAGTGTTTATATTATGAATATTATGCATATAAACTTCTTTTAGTGAGTAAATATAAATACATTTTTTAACTTTAATCGTTTTTTCAGTATTTCTTATCTAGAATTTATTTTTTTTATATATTTATTTTTTCTTAACTGATGTCAGATACTTTCAATTTCACTTATCAAGTCGCTTATTCTGCGGCTACTTTTCTCTTATAGATATTACGGATATTCTTTGGGATATTACTTATGGTTTTTGCTTTTATCTTTTGGATATTGCGGTAAATACATTTTTTAAAACATGATTGGTATTTCATGAAATTTGTTATCATTTTTCTTCTTTTTAATACAATCTGAATTGATAAACACATCATAAAAAATATTTTAAGTCACTATTTTGTATTCAAAAACCTTTTCAAAGATCTTCCTGTGCTATAATCAATGGTGAGGAATTTAAATTGCATTCTTCGCTGATTATAATGAATTGTGATAACAAAATATAAACATGAATTTTTTTATGAAAACACATTTATTCATGATTTTTTTAATAAGTTAAAAAATGTTACGCCTTTTACTTCCATATAAAATATTTAAAGTGTTTTGACATCAAAAAAATCTTTTTTTAATCTACATGATAAATAAATCCCATTATAAATGTAACAATATTTAATTAATTTGAAGCTGTTATCTTTAAAAAGGCAAAATTGTTTAATAGAGAACATTATCTGAAAGAAAACTTTTACAGAATTTGTCAAGAAAAACATTTTCTGAAAAAAAAACATAAGCGAATATTAATTACTTTCATGTGGAAATCATTTTTTTTTTTTCTTCATGTAAAGCAAATCTGAGATATTGGCTAAAGATTTTCTTTTTGCGAGTTAACGATTTATTGCTTATATTTGGATTCTGTCCAAGTTTACTCTACGCTTTCTTATTTGAAAGAATTGATTAATATCAAGTATTAATCAGTTCGAGTAAATCAAACAATGCGCTGATTAATATCGGGTGTTTGAAGATTATGCTTCGCAATTGGTTACCATTAAAGCAATTTATGCAATTAAAATGTTATGCAATTAAATAGCTCGTAAAATATTTTGTTGAAGATTATTGAAATCAATATGTTAAAAAATGGTTGAACTGCAATTTCAAAATGACTATCTCTAACCTATTAAAAGTTGCTTATCATATTTAAAACATCTAATTAGTAAATTTTCTAGTTTTCAATAGATAAATGTCACTTATTTTAATAATGCATTAAGAGTTAATCTAAAATTAATGCTATATTCGTCTGACAAAAATGATCACTTTTTTTTATTCTATTTTCCTGTGCATTGTGTGGTTTTAGAAACGAAGAAAATTTCAAGAACATTCCTTATTTATTACGAATAATAATGCGTGGTATCCATAAAAAGTGAATAGTATAAAGAAAGATATATATATATATATATTTCTTAGGAAGTTTTTTTATTCATGCACTTCTTAAAATTTCTCTACAAGAAAGGTTTTAAAAACCATTTGAGAGTAGTTTTGTATAGTTGATTTATGTAAAATTCTTAAAATATGACACAAATGGTTCCTTTTATCATCTATTGCATCGTATCGCAAATATATTTTATAATTTGTATAGTTAGATATTTTATACTTGCTTTTATTATTTTTCTCTTTCATTTGTTTTTACACGAGAAAAGATATTTTTTATATATTTGGACAACACTTCGTTTAAAGTATTTATTTTAAAAATGTTCTGTGAGGGAAAATGTTAGGGATTATTTGAAAAATAAACGGTGAATAAACGAAATGGGAAAAAACGTCGGTGACGCTAACCTCATGAATGTGGGTCTCCAGCGGAAACATAATGCGATTCAAAAACTTTTCGACACATGCAAAGAACATTCTTATCCCCAATTGGGTGTTACACGCATCCCGTACCGATTTTCATTTATCTTACTTTTACAAAAATGCTACTAAAATGGAAATTTTTCTTGTTTACCAAAATATGAACTTTTATTTATTACCTGACACTCACGCAAACATTTTCATATAAGATTTTAGAAAAAACTGAGAAATATTAGCTTAGATATTTATCTAGCCAACCAATATTTTTCTGTAAAAAAGAGCGAAAAATAAAGTCCTGTATAAGAGAGATTATTTATTTCAATGATAAACTCTTACTCGGCTATTTGTTAAGTTATATTAAATAAAAAAAGACTTATTTCAGACTATATTGCTTTATTTACTGATTTAGTTTATTTTCCGCTCAACTGTCACTTTATACACAAATTGAAGTAGTTAGACGATTTACACTATTTAAATAAGATATTAAATTTCTATAAATATAATCCACTTTCTAAGTGAAATCCTTACTTACAACACCTCAGACTGAATGTCCAAACGTTAACCATTTATCTGAAAATCAGAGGTTTGATTCCAAAAACCTATTAGTTTTTAACAGTAAGAATCAAATATGAGTTAAATTGTTGAAAATTATGCTTTTGAAAAATCTTGCATTCTTTGTGCACTTATTCATAAAGTTCAATAAAAGTTTTTTTTTTTTTTTTTTTTTTTTTTTTTTAGGAAAAAAAATTTTTTCTTCATTTTTTAAAACGTTATTTATTGGAATTTCAATAAACTAACTGGCTATAGTCTGAGTAAACAGAGAGACGCATATCGGATAGAAAAGCTGAGTTATACTTTGACCCCTCCCCATTCCACAGTGTCTTGAATGAGAATTTGATACCTTCAGCCAAAGACAGTCTTGCTGAGAAGATCCATGCACGTTAATACTTCCATGCAATAATTATGCATGGAAGTATTAACCATGCATTAATTTGGTTTAATGTTCCCACATGTCTTACAAATTTTGGAGAAGGAGTTTGCCCTCTCAAGTTCGACCTCTGTGAGGCTTTTTCAACAATGATTCAAAATTGTGGTTGTATAAAGCGGCTTCTGTTGGAAAAATAAACAAAAAGAAACAATAATATAGCCCACAGATTACAATAATATAGCCCACAGTTGATGACTTCTTCAATTTTTTTAAGAAATATTTTTCATTGAATATGAATTTGATCCTAAGAAAAAGAAATGCATGGCGAAGGATGAGATCTCTAACTTTGCTTACATGAAATCAGTTCAATTCATGATCTTTTTCTTTTGTTCTTGTTATAAGTCAAAACAGAAGTCACGAATCTGATTCTTTTCAGTAAAACAATTTTTTTTTTTTTTTTTTGGCATAATTTCTCTAACCTTTAAAAGTGTGAAAGTTTTAAACTGGTTACAAACGTTGTTATTCAAATTTCGAAATGAATCATAGTTTTAGAGCAGTCAAAAACCTATTTCCTAAATTAAATTTAATTCCATTTCGTGAAACCTTTCTGAATCCAAATCTGGTCAAACATTCGATGGGCAATCAGAATAAGTATTTTATATACATATTCTGATATAAAGTATTTTATAAAAAACTTAAAACTATGGTTTTGGTTTTTATGTGATTTTTTTACTTTGAAGTTCTATCTACTTAATCATACTTACCAATTATTTCATGACAATGATAGTCCATGTCTGAAATCCTTTATTTAATTAGTGTTTTGCTCCTGTAAGATATTTCTAATATAGGAATATATACATGTATATAACACCTGATAATTCCCTTAAGCGATTCAATAGTTACTCATCAAATTAATTGTGTTAATTAGCTGAGAAAGTTACAACCTTTCATTAAAAGTTGTAATTTGAAAGGAAATTACCTTCACAGTCAACAGAATAATGGAAATAAATAAGTTTTTAATAATTTCTTGAGTAAAATATAATTACGATGAAAACTATTTTCAAATAATCACATTATTTTTTTGAATAAATTATTTTTCACTATTGAGTATGTTGCAATCCTCTTTAAATATTCTCAAATACAAATAATATAAATGATTAGATTGAATTGAAAAAGTTGAAAAGATTTAAGAAAGGAATTTTTTTTCTCTTTCTCTATTTTCAATGTATTTTTTATGGATGAGGTCCCAATAAAAAAAATTGAATAGCAAAGACTTTTGACATTGTAAGCTCAGAGTAAATTATAGGTTTCCAATATTTTATAAAAAGCTATTCCATCACTTTCTCAAATGGGAGTTATTTTTTCCTACTGTGTCTCACTTAAAAGTCTTTTAGATAAACGATTCCATTCAAAAGAGTTTGAAGTTCTTAACTCGCATCCGATACAGTTATTTATTTTTCCACTGAACGAAGAAAAAAATCTACATATTTTCGATAAGCGATGATAAAATGTCTATTTATTTCCTAAATTCTTCCATTATTTCTTTTGTTGCGCATACAAAGTATTTGTATAAAAAATTTAATTTGATAATGTAGATACACAGGTTTTTCTTTATTTTTCTTTATTCCGAATTAATGTTTTTTAATTATTAAAGTATAGTTATAAAAGAACAAAAGCTAACACATTAACAACAGACATAAAAAATAAAATAGAATAGAGAAGTATTTTCTCCAAATTAATCAAGTCAAAGTTTTTTCATTTTTCAATTTTCTCTCTCGGGGCTTCTTTATTATTGGCCTCATTGTGGACACATTTAGACTTGAGTAGCATTTACTGCCTAGTTTAATCTGAGCTCGTAGCCTAGTGCTTGGACCATTCTTTTAAGAGTTGAAGGTCAAAAGTTAGATCCTATTGGGTTGGTTCAAAACTACCAGGTGTATTTTAATACAAATTTACATCATTTTATAAATTTGTTTATGAAAATATTTCTTTTTTTATAAAAATGCATGTGGATAGCCATACTCATATACGTCATATTATACTTTACCACTTTGAGAAATGATGGAAAGCCATTAGTCATTTCACGATCTCTACGAACTTTTTAGTGAGGACGCAATCAGCGAAAGTTGATTCAAGGAATAGTTTTACCATTTGAAATTCGACGACACAAGCTTGGAAGATAAGCCAGGAAGAGGTCGACCATCGGATTTTGATGACCAGGCACTTTGGCACCCGTGAAAAGGGACGAAAACTTGACAGTTAGAATGCTGGCCGACAACTTTGATGTGGACCATTCAACCATTGTCCGTAATCTCCAAAATCTTGGAAATGTCTGGAAAATGACTGGATGGGTCTCCCATGAACTCAGTTACAAGAATAAATTCTAACGTGTCCAAAGTTTCACTGAATTACTGCAGTGAAATTAGCAAACTTCGTTCCTGAAGGACCTCGTCACTGTGTATGATCATAGTTTCTTTTCAAAAACCTCAAAAGAAAGAATGCTTACGTTTCTACAGGAATTTCCCCAAAAGGAATAACGAAGGAAGAGCACTGTAAGAAGTGAATGTGATGTGCTTGTTGAGACAGATGAGGAATCATCCATTGGGAAATCATTTTAAACGGGATTTGTTATTAGTGGAACGGGGATGATGAGTATCAACAGTGGTGGATTCCAGACAAAATGGCAAGCGGCAGTTCAACATCAGTAATGATGTCTATCTGGCTGAAGTTGACCGCCTTCATGCTGCAATCGAAGCGAAAGGAACCATATCGTTTTCTACCATGATAATGCACGTCTACATGTTGAGCTTCGTGTTGTCAAATTTCCAATATGGGTTTGGAACTATTTCCACATCCTCCATATTCTACCACAGAAGTGCCTACAGACTACCACATCAATCGGTAACTAAAACACTGGTGAGCGAATTACGTCTATGACGATTTTGATAACTTAGTCAAATATGGGATTGCCTCCAAGTCTCTTAGTCAAAACAAGGATGTCGAAGCTTGGATTGCCTACAAGAACCATCAAAATTTTGTATGTAAAATCCAAGTGAATGGGAATTAGTTATTGAAGCAGATGATGACTACTCTCCGTATTAATCATCTGAAAAGGTTATTTTTAAATTTTTACGTTTCCTTTTTCATAATGAATAGTGTTCATTAACGCTTGATAATATCGCTTAAGAACGCTTGATAATTTTACACCAGCTCAACAGTTATTGTTTAATAACTGAAGGTAAATGTTTCTGCTTCCTGCAGGCATTTCTGTCAGGATGAGTACTTATTGATTTCCCTATTTCCTCCCTTGCAATACGTAAATATTGTTCATTACCTATGAAATGTTCTCAAGGAAAGCAAGGAGAGATACGTTGTATATTCAACATGCTTCGCTTTACAAAAACTTTTGTATTTAAGGAATCCGTTTAATGATTTCAAATCTAGTTTTCAAAAATGAGAACCAAATCTAGGATCTATAGACAGATGAATTCACACTTAATTTTGAAGAAATTTTTGAACAAAATAGGAGCTAGCATTGTCAGCTGAAAATATTACACATCATTGCTTAATAAGCCAGGGTAATTGTATTTAAATTGCAACAATCATATCTGTATAGGTTCTTATATAAGAAATTAATATCGACTTGCCTATCCAAGCAAAACTATTTTCTTCAATATTTCTTAATATTTTAATCAATATTTGAAGATATCCTTGAAATTTGATGACCTACGTTCACGGATGTGGCAAGGCAACTAAAGCATTTCTGCCCTTTTGGGAAAATAACTATTCCTTCCATAATAATTACTTTTAAATACTATTCCTGTTTCTAATTGGTTTATTTCTTTCGTGTGGTAGAAAAAGATCCATTGTATTGACTTCCAGAGTATAAATCATTGGTTGTCAGGAACAGTTACAGTTCCAATTTTTGACAGTGTTCAATTCACTCCTAAATAATCTGAAGTGTGCAAGCCAATCTTTTCTACCTAAAGATTTCCTTTTCTATTTAGACCATTAATGTATCAGTCCACACATAACACTGAAATATACAAACATAACACTGAAATGCGTGAAACACCAAAGCTAGTAAACAGAAGAAAGAACAGTGTAAGTTTACACACAAAAACTGTGATGGAATTTGAAGATTACAATGCTCCCAAGATGTCTTCCTAACTTGCTATTCCTTGTTCCATGTCATGGACAGTTAAAAGGAAAAAAAATTTCCATGAAGAATAGGTCAAACCTAATTGTTACAAAGCCAACTGTATACTAGATCTTGCATCACGTTAAGCGATGGCTGGGAATATGTAATTTCGTTGTCTCACCTTAATAAAGTCAATTTCTTGCTCTCTTCCACGCCACTGTCACCAAACATTTCATCACCATTTAAAATAAAAACATTTGACTTAGAATGGTGATATATTATTACATTACATAAGTGAATGAGATTTTTGAATTAGAAAACAAATTTGCATGTCAAAAAAAAATTACACATGTTACGCTATACTGAAGTAACAATAATTTTTTATGTAAGTATGTATTAAAAATGGCAAAACGTTATTTATTCCAGCGGACACATAGAATTTTATGATTGAAATTAATGTTTGGAAACTGTGAGGGGAAAAGTGAAATCAAATTTCCTTTTTGGTAATTTAAACGTAGTTTAAAAGATTTAGGAGATTTAGATTCAAGAAATTTGCTTTGTCTTCGGGGATTTGAGATGAATTCTCGCGAGAAAATCAAATTCATTCCAATTTATTGTACTTTGTTTTAAAAAGAAACACTTTTTGTTATACAGTTTCAGATTCGCGTTGAAGCGTGAAATTAAAATCGTTGCAATAAATTCTTTTTAATGCCCAATTTTTCACACACACACACTTCACTTTATTTAAACTTTTTCAAATTTGTTACATTTTATATTCCAATGATCACTCCTGAAAATATTACGATTTTTCTTTTCAGTTTTTGTATTAAATGTAATTTATATTTTAGTTCTTCATTTTTATCAATGATTATTATCTTTTTATTTTTATTAGCTCAGTATTTTTGAAAATATAATATTTTGGCCAAAATCAATAATCCTCAATTTTTGTTTAACAAATTCTGGTGATTTAATTAAATTATTTTAACTGAGCAAAGTGTATCAAGTTATCGGGTTTGAAGACCCTTTATTATCATACATTTTATTTTCACTTGAGAAAAACTTTAATGATAACATTTCATAAAATTTGAGAATTTAAATTCATTGTTAATAAAACAATAACAATTTCTTTTTTAGCCAAAAAAATTCATATATATTCTGTGATATAAAATGTATATTTATCTTTTGATTAAACTCCAACGGCCAAACTTTTTTTCTTCCTTTGAAATTCATAGCATTTACCAAATTTTAAATCATTACTTCTCTCATAAGTTTAAATATTTATTCATATTAATTTTTTCGGTTTTAAATACTAAAATGTCGTAAAATATTCGATTACATAAAAAAAATTTACTTTACACAACTGACTGAAACATATTTTAGTAATTGATCGACTTGTATTTTACTTCAAGTCTTCATTTGCTTTTTCAACAAAGTGTTTCTAAAATGATGCGGCAATAATTATATTAATATCAATTAAGCATTTGAAGGAATGTATTTGCAGGCAAAAACGGAAAAACTGTACAAAAATGGAAAATTCTCTAACTTTATTAGCCCAGTCACTGATGTACAGGCTTGGCTTCGCCAAGTGTCATAAGTAACAACAACAGAAATGGAAAAATGTATCTTAATTTTGAAATACGCAACAATTACATAACATGGGTAACATTTAATGCCTTGTAACCTTGACAGTAATGTTCAGATATAACGTTCATTACCACTTCTTGAATACTGGAAAAAATAAAACATTGCCTTTCCTGTACAAATTTTGATGATTTTATGTTGTATATTATTGGGATTAAAGCCATCGTAAATGATTTTAACTGAGATGACAAACACTCATTCAAAAATGTAAGCTTCAGCATATTTCCTGAACGTAGCCCACAATTGGGTTTTACCAATCACGTGGTAGCTAATGGGAAGAAATGAATGTCTCGTAAATTAGAATTAGTTACCAACTAGAAATTCCCAATCATTGACCTGTCACCCCAAAAGTGTCTTTTCACTTGGATGATACCCTCACGGCATGACTAATATTCTCCGCTGCTTTTAGAAAACAAGATGGATCTTCGTTTAAGCAGGGATTCGAACTATTCGATAGTGAGAACGATGCTCTCGCATTTAGGTCTCCGCTGCTTACATTTAATTATACGTGCAGCAGCATACTTCCCTTAACCTAGCCTCCAAATCCGTTTACCATAGGACTGCATATCTATGTGTGAACCTAGCCCAGAGTTAAGCTCCACGAGTTACGTGAAAGTTCCTGTGATGGAGTCTTTATAATTTAAAAGCAGTGTCCAAGCAGAAGTCATCCACAATACTTGGCCTGCCATACTATGCAGTATTATCTCACTTGGAGGACATATCCCGGTCTATTTGATGTCTCTCCATGGATTTTAGTAAACACAACGAATCTTCAGTTGAGTTGGGATTCGAAGTTACACATTCAAACTTGTTTTTATTGTTGCCCCAGAAAACTTCTTTGTATTTAATCCTTAGTTGAGTTCCACCAGTTAGATAGAGGCAGACGTATGGGCTTATTAGTAATTTAGAAACATGGACCAATCAGAAGAACCCAGAATAGTTAACCTGCCAACCCCTGAGGTATCATTTCACTTAGAATACATTGCGGTTACGATCTATTTAACGTGTCCCCGCCTCTTTAGTGAATAAGTCTGATCTTCGTTTAAGCTGGGATTCGAACCCATTACCTATCAATAGCGAGAACGACTCCCTAATCAACCAGGCCACCACTACCACATTCAACTATGTGATAGATAATTGTAGTCCTCCTGAAATGTAATTATTCCATTTTCTTTTTTTTTTAATTTAATTCTTTTTGCTACTCAATCTTGATACCACAGCCCTTCACATGTAGTATCCATAGTTAAACTACAAATCTCAATGACTGGAAGTTCTGCCACAAATGCTTCTTAATTATGCAAAAGTCATGACTTACAACCGATGCAAAATGTTGTTTGTTATGAAGGAAAGCATACTTTAACACGCCTTTGAGTGAAGAAAAACGTTTGTTATAAATTTATTGAAAGTCATTTTGTGAATTAATTTCTATTAATTTATGCTTCCATCTCACGAAAAGCCATGTCATTTTCTAGCTTTTACACACAAAACTTATTTGCGGAATTATAATGTAATAGATTTTTAATTTACAATTTTTTGCAAAAAAACAAATAAAATTTTTCTCAAAATCATCACTATTCCTCTATAAACCAAGAAAAACTTTACTTGGAAGTATATTGTGCAAGAATAAAGTTGTTTAATGTTACAAGAAATAAACTATTCCTTGCTATTTAGGGAATGTTTCTATAGAAAATAAATTTGAAAATGACCTATAAGTGAAAATATCAACATCTATGTCGGAGTTTAAGCGACGAATAAACGAACTGAAGAAAATGTCGATGATGCCAACCTCGTGAATGCGCCTCGCTGGAGAAAATATAATGTAATTCAGAAAACTTTTGACACATACAGAAAACATTCTTTTCCAATTGGGTGTTACATACCATTCTTTGAAGAATAACGGTTATCCATTTATCTTACTTTTATACAAAAAAAGGTTGATTCAAAAAGGAAAAAAAAACATTTCTTCTGTAGCAACAACAGGAACCTTCTTTTATAACTTAGCGCAAAAGCGATATTTTTCCTATTAGATTTTTGAAGAGAAGGAAACATCCAGAAAGAATGAGAGGGAGAAAAAATGCATAAACACTGAAAAATATTAGATTAGAAATTTGTTGACCCAACCAATATTTCTCTGCAAGAAGAACAAAAGTTATTTCAATAAGTAAAACATTTGATAATGAAACAAGCATAAATGCACTATCTTGTCCATAATAATTTAATTTAAAGTTATAGACTTTTAAAAGATTTCTATAATGCTTACAAGGAACTAAAGATATAAAATTTATTCAATTTGTTGGTTACTCATGCGTGTAGTATTTGCATGAAGAGCTATTTGGATCAAAACTTACGCTATAAAGTAGACTCCAAACAACGAAAAATTTCTGATTCCGAGGTGGAAATTGAAAACCGTGAAACTATGTTTAGAGTTATGTTAGAGATTAAACTGCAGTTTAAAGAGCGTATCATTCACGTATCACCACTAAACAGAATGTTCTAGAATCATAACTGTGATTTTAAAACTTAATATTTATAGAAAGCAAACAATTTAAGTCTGGTGTAAATTTGCAAGATTAAATTTAGAAATATTTATTTTATAAACATTTTATTGTATGCATATGTATATATGTATACATATGTATATATATATTGATTGTATACATATATATAAGTATGCATATTTAGATATGTTTTTTTTTTTTTTTTTCAAATTGTGTCACTGACTAGGAAATTCAATAAAATTGAATTACGGAATCAAAATATTGTTTGAGATATTTTAAGTGAAGTTTAAGTAGTAACGACATAGTAAAGTAATAATTCGATTAATATGCGAAAATAAAATGTTTCTATATCTATATTTACTGCTTTCTTGAAATAATGATCATAATAAAATGTTTTGGTTTGGGTAATGTCATGTTTTGATTTATGATTTGCATCGGTACAACAAAACTCGGAACTTAATAACAGTTCGAGAGAACATTAATTCCTGATATTTATAATCCTTATACTGCAGCCCAACCTGTCTAGTGGTTAGCATAACTGACTACGGATGGGGAGGACGTGGGTTCGAGTCCCTGCTCGGACATGGTTGTACTTTCTCTCTCCATGTTTCTTGTCCTTTCCTCAGATGATGGATGAATGTGGCCCACCCGATGGTATGGTGTGGGCGATGCTACTCGTACCTCCCTGACTTGGTTCACAGGTGCCCACCGGGTAACGCTAAAATGAATAGCAGTTTCCGGCCTTGTTGCAGCAAATGAGCTAATGTACTTACTTGCTCAAGGGTGCCCGTAATTAGAAAAAGAAGTCCTTACACTCTACAGCAATATAATAAATCTGGGATTAATGCTTGAATAATATTTTAAAATATGAATTTACACTTGCAAAATGATATTAAAAAATGGCACTTTCATTCCTGGCAGATTTAAAAACATAAATAAAAATTTCTTTATCATTCAACGATGCATTTTCAGTAATTCTCCCACCCCGTTGCCAAAAAGAAAACTTGTAACGTCTTTCTCAATTTTTGTTCTAAATAAAATTCTCTTGTTTCTTAATAGTATGGTGATGATTCTACATTCAATTTTCCTTTTCTGATGTTTCTCACTAAAGTTTTATTTTAACAATACTTCAGAATTGTACAAACTTCAGTTGTTATGAAATGGACTTTTCTCATGAGAAAAGTTTTGGAATTGAATATTTAGAAGCAATTCCAAAAATTTAAATAAATTTCTAAAATGTACTATACATGAAAATTATAAAAATTCTATTATATTTACATACAATGCTAAATGAATTAAATTAACATATGTAAATAAAATTTAGCACTTTATTTAAACTGAGAGAAAGCATGATATTCATAATTTATGTAAATACAATCATAATCGATTTTTATTAAATTTCAACAAATCTTATAAACAATTTTTAAAAGTTATGATATTTTCCTTTTAAATGAATAAATAATATATCAGAGCTTTAAGAAATTAAAAATTAGGTTTTTATTGCTACAATATTTTTGAAATCTGAAAGTTTTCTGAATTGAATTTGAATTTTATAAGATGAGTGATAATTTTTGAAATTTTTATCATGTTCAAACAATTTATTTTAAATTTGTAAATTAAATTTTAAATTGTGTGTGTAAATTTTAAATTTTATTTTGTGTGTGTGTGTGTGTGTGTGTGTGTGTGTGTGTGTGTGTGTGTGTGTGTTCTTGAAATTTTCAATTTGAATATAGTTATTGATTATAGAAACAGTTATAACTCTTAAATGATACTCTTCTAACAATGGAAAAATTGTACTTTAAAATCTATGCTTTATTAAAATATAAATTGCATGTATGCTTTATTAAAATTAAGTAACCTGCTTTATTAAAATATAAATTTCTTTAAAGTTATGTACTATATTTTTCAATTCACTTTTAATTATTAAATTAAATTAGAATATAGACACTTTCATCACATGCTACAATATTTTTCTCTGAAATCATCATCAATGAAACTCTAAATGACTCTAATAACTCTAATAAAATGAAAAATAAGACTGCAACTATCATAAAATCATCATTAAAATATTAAATAAGTAATTAAAATTCAAAATTAATTTATAAATGTTTTCCTTGTTTGCTTTTATTTGCGATAAATTCAAAATATTGATATTAAATATCACAAATATACTAATTTAAAAAAACAAAAAATATTAACATAATTATTGTGCAGAAGTGCTTAGAGATTGATCTAAACTATTCCAAATTTCAGTTTGTAATTCGTCACAATGTGTACTGATATCTTTTAAAATTTCAGAGAATAATTTGACACAGTATACACTGATATTTTCTAAGACCTCAGGGTGTAATTTGACTCAGTAAACAGTAATATGTTTTACAAATACAGGTTTGCCATAGAATACATTAATATCTTCTAAAATTTCCTAAATTGATTTGATATAGAATTTAACAATATTTTCTAAAACGAAACAAGTAAATTGGTTTGATATACACTAAATCTTCTAAAACTTCAGGAAGTAATTTGACGCAGCTTCTAAGATCCTGTAAATAATTTGACTCAATATACATTTTAAATTATCTATAATTCTATTAATTAATCTATAATTGTAAAGTGTAATTCACTCAGAAACAGGTGAAAGGGACGAAACATATCCTGTTTTATGTTCCTTTTGCATTTACTTTATATATATATAT
>JAPDSC010028040.1:8846-23550 GCA_026290005.1 Latrodectus geometricus
CTATATAATATTAATGAAGCTATATAAGTTGATTGCAAATTATATTCATAACCAGATAACTTTCTCCAGTAGTTAAAACACCATTTTGAAAAAATATCAATCAATATAAACTGAACTTCCACAGTTTAACACAAAAAAGATAAAAGCGAATAAAGTTGGTACTTACTATAATAATTCAGTTGATTTATTTCATTACTTCTTAAATTAAGTTAAATATACCCGTTTTCCTCCATAAAAATTGGTATTAGACTTGGAGACATTTTTTGTTAAAATACGTTAAGTAATTTTTTTTATTTAAATCTATGCTTTAAAGGGATGCATTTTAATTACCTTTTAGAGAGTGATTACAACAATGACTGTTTCCTTCACAGCGGGAGGAATAAATTGAATTTTAGTAATCACTTTGAAAATTGCGTTTAAGTGATTGGCTGATTGGAAAGTAAATGAAGAAAAGCAGTTAATGAGAAAATAGGAGATTAAAGGCTTGCAGGGAGAATCGGACACAGGATGTGGGTTCTGTGGTTCTTAATGAAAAGGAAACATTTGCTAATTTAAATTCATAAAAATCTGTCCTTCTTGATGTTTATATATATTTACAGACATTTTTAAAGATATAAGTAAGTTAATAAAAATTACATATGATTTATCGAGTAAAGTTATTTTGATGCAATAATATATTAAAAAATGTTGTAGTAATAAGCTTTTAATAAATTAGTTTAAAAAATGTTTAAATTTATAATTATTTTTAATTGTAAGTAACTATTAACAAGCAATCATGACAAACTGAAATATATGGATTTATCTTACGATTAATTATAGTAAAATATTTAGGTTCTTACATTTATTAAAAATATTAAATTTTTGCTGCGTTGAAAATTTACATTTTTAATATTGTAAATGATATAGATATATAATATTTGAATTCATTATAGCAAAATACGCATGACATAATTTATAAAAATTAGCGAATCCATTATGTAATGTAAATACTCATAAATCTGCTGTCTAATGCGCAGTTTACTGTATATTTCACTTTAATTACAGTTTACAGTAAATCAATATTATAGATATTTTTTGATATTCTATAAATATAAATAAATTTATTCTTTAGTTAGAGAAAATAGCAATAAAATTACAACTTACTATTATTTTGATAAATAAGAAAATGTAAATATTTGTTTGACTCGAAATCATTCTATTTTCATAAATTTCAAAGATTAAAATTCCCCATTAATTTTTTTAGATGATAAAAAACACTATTTAACTTTTACCAAATATAGCAATAGTTCTTAAGATATCATATTTTTTTATGAAATATGTTTAATAGTTTTTCCATTTTTAAAAAATGGATTTCTAGGCATTAATGTTAAAGGAAATAAATTTGACGCTAAACTTAAACTTAATTGATATTTTGCTGAAAGTCGTGTTTTATAAAAGCAGTATATATAATTTGGTGCAATCAAGAGGAACAAAGCTTATATTAAAAATTGTTAATATATGAACACGTGATAACACATATGTTGTATTAATAAAGTAACTAAGATTCTGAAGCTAATTCACTTATTTGATGGCAACTTTTCTAAAAGAAAAACCAAATCCTTAGCAAAATATCCAGATTGTTATATAGTATAATATAAAAACTTCCGTGATTTATAAATTGAGAAAAAAATTTGCTTTGCTTTTTTAAGATATTATAATTTAAAAAAAATTTTAGCTTCTGAAACATTATATAGATCAGTATTCAAAGAGATTAATACTCAAACAATCTCCTACGTATGATAACCAGAAAACTCATGTGAATTTCACCCTAATCATCTTGTAACAAAAGCATTGAATATTTATTGGGAAGGGTGTGTTTTTACTAGTCTTACTGAAAATATTATTATGTTGTATTTTCATACAAATAATGGTTTTGTAAGAAAAAAATAGTATAACTAGATTTTAAAATAACTAGTTTATGAACATCTTGGGAAAACACTAATTAAGTCTTATAATTATTTAAATATATCATATCAACTTAGAATTAAAAAACCAGCATAGTTACATCAAAATCTTTCTTTTCAATAATTTAAAAAAACAAATTAATCGTAATTCCAACTTATCAATGTTATAATCCAGAGGTTATTTAGACATAAAATGAATTATGAATTGCATATTTTATTTTTTCGAAAAAATATTACCTATAATTAGAATATTAGTTTTGTAACAAAATTTTGACATTAAAATTATTCAACATTCATGCTTATGATAATTATATATGATAAGTTTGTTATATTAAAAATTTAACCTTTGAGTTCGTGTCATCAGTTCAAAGAAAAATTCCCCACAGTCACATATTCTGCTTTATATGTTACGTTGCAATAAAATGTATAGCAAACCTATAATAAAAATTTTGGTTTTTATTGTAACAACTCATGTATATTGAAAACATAAAATTCACTTAACTGTTTTGAAAATTTACTATTGAATTTTCAAAATGAATAAAAGTAGAGAAACTTTGCTAAAAGAACATGATATTTTGTTAAAAGATAACAATTTCTACCATAATTTTTGGTTTTGAAAGTAAACTTCTGAGAAACAAACTTCAATAGTTAAAAGCTAAATGTTCAACTTTAAATTTAAGCAATATTATTGTATTTTTACTGCTGGGATTGATTTAATTCATAAGGATGAAACATATATTTTGGGCAATGAATAAAATTTAAATTTTAACCATTAAATATTTAAAAAAAGATCAGTAACTTTTAGTTTTAATGTGTGAGTTTTGTATACATGTTCGGTATACTTTTATTGAACTATAAAAACTAATTCCAGTGATTTTGAGAATTTCAGACAAAACCTCTGCTCTTTATTTTATGGAATATATCAATAGTTTCATTTTCTCTTACAATTTATGGAATACTACCACAAGCTGAGCGTGAATTTCACTTCAAATAAAATTTTTAAGCTACCAAGATATATTTGCTCCTTTTTATTCTAAATGTCTCATGCATTATTTATTGAAATTCATATGTGCCCTCGAAATTCATAGAAATGCAGCTTTACTTGCTAATACAGAAATGGGGCATAAAAATGCAATATAAACTGCAGATATATAATTTTATATTATTTACTGTTGACTTCAAGTATGCAGTGTATTTGAAGAGCGTAAGCCATAACATTCACATCCCTGACTGAATTCAGATATTTATTTTAATGATATTCTTTATTAGCCTAAAATATTTTGGATTCCATAAGAAAGTACAAGAGTGAATACTTAGTTTTACAGTTTTAACATATTTTTTCTATTTCTTTTGATTGGTTATATATATAGAGGATATGTATAATAACATGAAATTTAAACATTACCTGTATTTATAAAATTTGAATTTACTTTTAAGAATTATATAAGTATAAGTGAATGAGCTTACTAAAGGAAAAATGAATAAAAAAATAAGTAAAATTTGTCAGCTCAATGATACTTATACACTGAAATTCAGAAAATCTAACTTAATTTAAAAAATTTTGTAATCTCAAATTTTATGTTTGTGCTTACGATATTTTTGTCATTAACTTTATAATATTATTTTTATTATTTAACTTTTAATTTTTAATAACATATTTCTGCAAACATAACGTATTTTTATGACATAATATTTTCTATTTAATATTATACAGAAGCATTTTATTTTAGAATTTTTAAATAAATATTATTCGATAAATTCATTTTTAATAAGCTTTATTAGTATACTACAAAATTAATATCAACAGTTGCTATATTATGCACGAGCTTCAAAATTTAAAATTAAACTTTTAAGATAAATCATTGCTGTAAATCAGAAATCCTAATGGATGATGCAAATAATTTGAATTGTTTCTATGTATAATTCCACGTGTAGGAATTTTTAAAATCATGGGACATTATTCTTGTTCTTCAACATATAAAAAGCTATAAAATCTGGAGCATTTTCTCTAAAAACATTGCATTTGTATGCAAAGTTTTTATCGAAACTGCTGTAGATTTTTATAAATGCAATGTATATTTTATAAATGTAATGTCTCTAGCCTATTATTGTTGTGAAGTCCGGTTGCATAATAAGTAATCGGAGGTCAGGTAATCTGTCTCGGCAAGGTTCTTTAATTCCGTCTGTGGATTGATATACTGAAAACCTTTTGATATAACCATTTAGGGTTTCGCATTAGGCTGACCCCCTAACCGAACTTATGTTTCGTAGCCAAAAGTCCTCGATCACGGAAACAGATATGAGCCTTGGCTCTCGCATGACTGAATTAAGTTTAGTTTTCATTATAATTGGATTGTACAAGATAAATTCATAAACACAGTTTTTTTTCTATAGTCATCAAACGTCATTATTCTTTATTATCAAACAACATCTATTTTTTAAATAAATATTTTATCTCTCTACAAGTGTTATAATCAATATATATTATAAAAAAGTGTACAATGAGCGTGCCGCTAAAGCTTAGAAATGATTCCCTGCACGAATAATTCATTTATATGGTGTGTTATGGCATATATATGAACAGACAACTGGGATAACTCTCAAACTCTCGTCTATGAAGAAGATTCCCATTTTTAGCTGTAGGGTAGAAGTAAGAGCTGGAAAAATTTGAGAGCATTCGAGAGCCCAACATTCCATAACATAATAGAATATTCAGGAATAGTCGGTAATATCCTAGGTAATTCTTGAACGTGCCAGAAAATACTAAAATGTTGGAGAATGTTCAAGAACATTGTTGATCATTCTAAGGTTTTTTTTGTATGGGTGAGGTTACCTTTTTGTAGGGCTACCTATATAAAACATGATCTGTTGTAAGTTTGAACAATAGTTTCTTACAAAGGAATTTTAGGGAAGGAATTAAAACAATCACAGAAGTGTGAGTAATCAAAGCGATACAGGGATTGAATATAAGTAGAAATTAAAGTGAAAAAAGAGTTTAAAGTGTACCAAGTGTATTTATTAATTGAATGATTTGATTTATATTTTATGGAATTTCTAAATATAGAGAAGAAGATCTTGCCAATTCTGAAGAAAAAAGAAAAGCACAAAAATGAAACAGTCGAAGACCGTGAAGAACGTTCACGTTCCCAGCAAATGATTATGAGCTCCACGAGAAGAAGAGAAACCGAAGAATAATGAAATGAACGAACTGAAGAATCAATAATTGTGACACAGTCTTGTAATAAAAGACATCAAATGCAAACCATTTATGAAAATATCAAATATCACTCTACGAGAAGAGCGAATAAGTATATGTACACAATACAACCTACCAAATGAAGCATGCTACAACGACCCATTGAAAGAATAAGACAATCACATACACATCGTAATTGGAAAAATGGATAACATCTGACAATTTTGCTACATGAAATATTTTAATAGAGAAACAACATCTGTTGTATAAAAGGAAAGTTCGATTACTTCAAATGGAAGCTCCTAAGCAAAAATTTCTACATTACCTGCCATGAGATATTCCAGAATCAAAACTCTTTCTTCAAAATATAAAAGCGTACAATGCTTGCTTCCAAATAACTTCTTTCATTGTCATTTCAATTATCATTATCAGAGATGAAGTAGAAGATGTTTGTTCCATCCAAGGGCAAATCACAAAATGGAAACCTTACAACCATACTTTAATGAAGGCTATAAATTTCTGCTAGTATATTTCATCACATTGATAGCAATCAGAAAAATCATTTAAAGTGATTTTTGTGATTATTTTTAGTCAAAAAAAGATTGATTTTTTTTTAAATATTTCAAAAATTTTCATAGACATTGATGCTAAAAAAACTTCTAGAATGTATTTATTTAATTATATTATTTTCAAATTGAATTTGTAGATGAATTCTCGTGTTAGTTTGACAAATACTTTATGACTATTCTTTTAAATCTTATTTTAACCAGCTATACTTTTCTTTATTAGTTTAATTATAGAAAATTTCAAAAGTTTTGGAAAAGAGATAACCCTTTCTTTCCATTTAAAAATTCAGAAAATAACAAAGATTGTTCGCATGCACATCATATATAATATCTTGCTATAGCTTCTTCAAATATAATTTCCTTTTAAACTAGGAGTATGAACACTTTTTTTATTTGAGTGAATTATACAAATAAAAATAATTTGTGCTTACATGCAAAATAATTTGGTGGTAAGAAAATTGAGAATTTATTTTTCTTTGAGAAAATTCTAAAATTTAAAATTTTAATAGGATTTTTAAAAGAAGACAATTTAATAATATTGGTAGAAATCATCAAAGTATCTTGCTTTGCATATTAATCCACATTTTAATCGCATGTTTTACTCAGTTGCGAGGAAACACTACTTATTAATTCCATATTTTGATTAATATTTTTTTAAATAAGCAGCGTTTGCAGTTGCTATACTATGAAATACCATTAAACTTATTTTGTAAGTACTATCCTCACTTACCATAACTTGTGTGTTCAGATTAATTCTTTGATCTAACTATTAGACATGGTATAATTTTTCTGTTTACCCGGATTTTTTAATTTTTTTTTGTGTTATAATGATGAAGTTTGATTGTTTTAACAAAAGTATATTACATTTGTTTTATGATTCGTGAAATAACCACAATTGTAATTGTTGTCAAGTATTCAAAAGTAAGAGCTGTATGTGTTTTTGTGGTAAACATAATAAAGTAGATCCATTACGAAATATGATGGACTAAATGAATCACAAATAAATTAAGATATTATATCTTTTTTTTTAAATATTTTGATATGACTTTTCCTAAAATGATTTTTTGTTGAAATATTTAAAATTCTGCAAGAATATTTCTTTAAGTGAATAAAAGTTTATAAATGCAATTTCAAATTCATAAGTTTTCCAAATTTTAGAGCAAAAATTCATTTTCTGTTAATTTTTACATCACATGTGAAGTTTATAAATAATTTTCATTTACAGTTATATTGATGATCATACTCAAAAATTAAGTGATTTCACACTCAAATCTTATCGTTTTATACAATATTTACATTATAACTTATATGCATATATAAGGAATATTTTATTAACATTTTTTCTTTAATAAGAAATTTTGTAATATTTTATATGCAAAGTGGTGTGCGATAATTGCAGGAACAAATACGCATATGATAATTCTTTCCTTTGAAAATTGTTCATATATATCTAAAATAAAAGGAAAAGATTATTTGTTCTTTATTTTCATAGATATTGATGAATGCTTGATTCGATTCTCATTCTTTAAATATTCAATTTATTTTCAGACATTCTCATGTATATAGTAACTGCAGGAAATCTCGTATCTTAACTGTAAATAAAATAATATTTTAAGCGTCCATAAGAAACCAAATTTGGTAAATTGAAATTAAATTATATCTTTTTATTTTTCTATTTCATTTTGAAATCTTTAAAATGTCAGAAAAACGTTCAACAAGCGTAACAGAAAAGTATAACATGTAATTACTATGGTTCTTTCTTGCGATTGTTCTTTCTTAAATGCTTATTAATTAGATTCAAGTGTGTTTTTCCACTATAAGGCAGGAAATGGAAATCGCTGGAGATTTCCGAAAAACGCTTCTGACTATTTTATTTTTTTTTTATCTACAGTTAATTTGACTTTCTGGAGCGTATTAAGAAGCGAAAAAAATAGAAGAATCAACAGCAAAAGAAAAGGTAGAGGCATGTCAGAACCTTTTCGTAATAGCTAAAACTTAAAAGTTTTTAATTAAATTTTGTCCTGCTTTGTCCCCGAGAGAGAAAACGGATATTTACCTATCGATTACGCATTACTATCGTTATCGTTTCCAAACTAGACTTTAGGCGTCCAATGGGAGTTAATGCTTTTTCTTTCGACAATTTTTTAACGCTGCATCAAGCAAGTCTTTGACACGATACGATGTTTTTTTCTCGTCTCTCTTCTTGCTGCAATTGAAGGAGATACTGAAAAAAAAGTATAATTGTTTTACCTCTAATTAAAGTAAAAGTCCCTTGTTTTCTCCATCTGAAACAGAATGTCAAAAAAAGAAGAAAAAAACATTATATATCGGTATAAGAGAGTAATTTATGCTGATAAATGTTAATCAGGTTTTTTACTCAAAAATTACTGTTTTGTTCCAGTTTTTATTTTCTTCAATTTTCGGTCCATTAATCTTGTTAAGATGCAGAGGTATATTACTTTGATTAATGAGGAGAGTCAATTTGGGAGTCATGATAGACATTTATTATTCTTATGGAATAAAGAAATGAAGATTTAGTTTAATTTGAGTATCGTGTTAATTGCATAATATTATATAGTATGATAACAATATTTTAATTACGATTGTGTTTTTACTTTACTTATAAAAATTTAAGCAATTTGAATAATATATTAATGATGAAAATCATTAATAGATTATTTCTTGTGTCAGTTATTGGAATAATATTTTATTTATAGTTGCTGTTATAACATAATTTTTTATATAATGAACTTATAATTAATCTTTCGTTTCTTTCATAAATGTTTAATATTTTGTAATTAAAGTAAGCCGTCTTTATTTCAGAAACTAAAACCATTACCATGGTCTTCATTACTTGAATATGTTTAAAATTATTATTTATTAAATTTACGGATATTGTTAAGTCTTTTTCAAATATCTTTATATGTTTGATATTTGCTTGTACGATAGTACTGGATTACTTCCTTATTAAATGAATGGAAAATTCCCAATGATTTTTAAAAACGTGTTTTGAAATTTAGTTCAGTTTTAATGAATGATTTATTTTATGCATCAATATTACTAATTTTGTATTTATATCAATAATGTTTAAATGTGGATTTTCAGGCTTAAATGTAAAATAAAAAAAGTAATCTAAAGTAATCTAAATCTTTTAAAAAGTAATCTAAAGCATTTATTTAGACATTCATATATATCTTACATTTTCTAATTATTCAAGCTTTTCGTTTTTTGTATATTACTTATGTAATTATTAAGCATAATAACTAAAGCAACAATCTTGGAAAAAACGTTATTTCTTGCTTTAAATTATTCTTCAAGAATAAGTTGTTTTAAAATATTGTCTTTAAACATAGGACATAGGAATTTTTTCATAGTAAACAAATTTAATATTTGGATAAATCATGAAAAATTAAATTATTAATACGATTGTTTTTATTAAAAAATATTTGTTGTTGTTTTATTTCTTTTAAAATGTATGTGGAGAATTTCTCTTCAACTATATATTAGGGTTTCAGATGTGATTTGTACAGTTTTTTGTAACTATACAAATCGCATCTGATACGCTAAAAAAATAAGACTTTTTTGTTAGTATTTTTAATATCAATAAAAATTTTAAATTTCAGCATTTCAAATTAATTTTATGCTTGTTAATTTTTCTACCACATATGAAACCTAACGAAACTATTATAAAAATTTATAACAATGAACTCAAATATGTTTCATTTATTCCAGTTTTATATGAATTTAAACAGAAAAACTCCTAAGATTTCATCTATTACTATTTTAATCTATTATTTATTTAATTTTCTTTAATAAAACCAAATATCTTTGTTTCCATAAAATATTTTAAACTAAATTACAAATAATTGGGAATATATACATAATTCCGTTTGTAAATATTACATTTTTATTTCAATATTTTATTACATGGGTTAATTTTTTTTAAATGGAAAAACAACCTAAATTAATGTAATATTTCATTTTTTTAAATACGTCCTGTCTATATGTATATGTTACAGGAGATTTAAAATTTCTTGCTTTCTTCTAATAAACATTACTGATTATTTGTTAAAGAATGTGCATAAGATTATTTTTTATGGAAAAGGCTTATTTAAAAATATTCATAATAGTAGTAAAATGCTTTATAAATCTACATATTTCTTCCGTAATTTAATATATAATAGCATAGTGTAGGTCTACCATTTAAAGATTCCTCGAAAATATTTTTATATGAGGGCAATTTTTTCTCCTTAAGATTAAATCTTTTTCGGAATTTTGTGAATTTTGTGACAATTCTAGAAATAAAAAAATGTCATCATTCTGATATTTACTAATAAATATTTAGAAATTATATTTACCAAACACAAATTTGATTGATATATAAAATATTATTGTGTTTCGTTATAGAAATTCAAATGACCTGAATGAAATAATATTGGTTTGAAAGTTTAAAATAAATTGAATTATATTACGATTTCGTAACACAAATTGAAATAAAAAACATAACACTATCTTAAATGATAAATTTATTATATTTATGTCATCTCTGTGGCATTCAATGTGTTGGAGAAAAGTGGTATTTCATTTTTATATACTATGTTATATATTTATCTAAAATGTGATGATTCGTAGCTATAAGGCTCTTATTACAAATGAGACTATTGCTTTAAAGGTGATGTTCTAAGAAAATTTTTCCACACATTTACAAACAGTTAACACAATATCTCAAGCTAGCATGAAGATATGTGTATAAGACTTTGCCTACATCTGTTAATTTAAAGTATCTATGAAAAAAGCAAAATTTTGAATAGATATGAAAAACTTTTCAATTAAAGCTATATTTTTAAAGGTACTGTTCATTAACATTTTGTAAGATATCCATATTGCTGGATACATTTGATCAAATATTTTCACTTATTTTTATCAGATTTCACTTCATTTGAAGGAACATTGCCACATAAACCTTATTCTCAAATACAAAACTACGACTTTGAATTGACATTGGAATATTTTTTTGTATTTTGTTAGCCATTTTCTTAAAATTTTATAAACAGTAAGTTATTTGCAATTAAATTTTTGACTAACTTTATGCTTATGCTTCATAATTAATCTATAAACAAGCAAGATTAAAGAAAATTAAAATTAACTTATAGAAAAAGATTTCTTTTTGAATGTAGGAAACCTTAAATTGCTGTCACCATGTAGTAGGCAAACTTTATATAATTCTGTTATATATATATATATATATATATATATATCCCCATAAATACTGTAACTTGAGCTCAATCATTCTAAATTTATTGAAATATTTCATTTCTTCCCAAAACTTTATGTTTTCGCTTCTACTGTAATAACATCAAAGGAACTAATTAGCTTAAAATAATCACAGTCAATAGATTTCTATGGATCCCCAATGATTTTACAACAAATAAAAAACAAGATAAATATCAGTCTCTTAAAATTGTTGAAAATGGTGGTATTTTTCTGGACAAAACACGCGTAACATGTTTTTATAATTTTAACTAAATTGTTGAATATTTAATTCTTAAAAGGAAATTAAATGAAATTTTTAACTTTATAAGGCATACAAATACATTTTAACTATAAATACTTGATCAGGAGTTAGTTATGACATTTAAATACGTATGCATGTGTGTTAAATATTGTTAGTTGGCTGATTAAATTGAGTATATTGCAAACAAAAGAAAAACGGTTCCGCAGAATATTTTTTTCTGTGAAGCAGAATTAACAGCTTCTCTTAAAGTAACTCTGAAATATCATAGTTACTTTAAATGAATTAACAAATTGATTTTCTATTGCATTCTTAATGTCAATATTTGCTGTTATTGGAATTATTCTAACTATGATTATGGTTAACGATAATCGATTATATTTTTACTTGTACTTACTTTACAAAATACAAACTTATTTTGCAGAATAAAAGACACATATTAGTTGCATTTCTAACAAATGATCACCTTTTTATTCTTATTTTTGCAAATGCAGTATCAACTATTTAAAAACGACATTTACTAATAACATTGAATCCACGCGCATGTTTGAGCACTCAATTTTGTCAATTTTGAAGTATAATAAAATGATTATATACTATCAATATTTATCACTGTATACTTTATATATATATATATATATATATATATATATATATAATTGTTTTTTCTGTTTTTTTTAAAATTTTTTTCATTTTTTAAAGTTTACTTGTTTAGGTTTTAAAGAATTTTACTATACCCATATTTGGAGACATATGTTCAAAGCATGTCTTTCAATGAATTAGTTTTATTATTCAGATATTGTTAACAATCCCCCTCAGGGAGATTTACTTTCTTTAAGTAGACTCGGGTGTCACAATCCCGAGGTACTCCAGTGATCTTTCCTCTGCTTTCTTATCTTTCTCCCTGATTAGTGGTATGAAAAGCTAGTCTATACTCTCTTCCTGGAACTTAGGAGCATGCAGGTCACCAACAAATTGTGTACAATTTTTCCATATCTCCTCACATTATCAGTTTTACTGCTGATTTACGACTGACTCTCCTTCGTGGCGGATGCACATGTTTCACACACAGACATTTGTTTCTGAGTGAATTAATTCCTTGGCGTGAAACGTGTGATGAACCATATTCAATTTATGATATTTTATTTTCACATCTTGATTTTAACAACCATCGTTTAGACTTTTTTAAAACTAATTATATAACAATACTTGATTTGTTGTGGGAGCCCCCCCCCACATAAACCCGTTTTCCTTTTTGAGGGCAAAAGGTTTTTTAAATTTTATTTAATTTATAGTTTAGGTTTTGTAATTGTATACACATATAGTTTTTCTCTTCATTGGTTGTTTTTATATATAATTAGATTTTAATGATATTGTATACAAAACTGTTTGTTTTTTTAAATTTTTTATTGTTGTTTGTTTTAATAAAAATAAAATAAAATAAAATCTCAGACTTAGTATAGCTTGTCCATTTTTGGATCCTGCGCCATAAAAAGCAAAAATTCAATCAATTGTTAACCACCTTTATAATATTAATTCGTCATATTGCTAAAAGTTCAAATATTTAAAACAGAAAACACAGGATTACCACTTTTTGATGATCCATATTATTATCAAGGGAAATTTTTTCAAAATGGTTGTATATATGTAAATTGATATTTTGAAATATAAAAAATGGATGGAAAAAATTCTAAAACCATTTAGAATAGGTTTAGTATTTTAATACATATAAAGTTCTATGGTTTTGATGAGCAAAATGTTGAAATTAACAAAGTCTAAAATAAAATAATTTTCTAAAACAGATGAAGAAGAATTGACTCAATCTTTTGTAACATTTTTTTATTCTTATAAAACAATAAAACTAAAATTTGCAGAATCAGCAAACAATAGTTTCCAAGGATATTTCAATAGTAGGTATTTCTGATGTAAGTAAATGTCTATTGAATTTACACGTAAGTGTAAAATAGGTATCGTAGTGATATTTACCTTTCCCACAGTATTGGTTGAAGTAGAACTTCAGCCACTGAGAATTAATTCCTTCTTGAAAAGTTTGTTTTTGTGATAAAGATGTCAAAATTAAAATAAATTTTGATCACGGCAAGCAAAAAATATATTTTACTGATTTAATTTTGTTTAGATATCAAGAAAACTATAATAAAAACCTGTTTTAATACATTGCAATACATTTGGATCATTAATTTATTTCTGTTAAAATATTTCGAACTGCAGCTTACAATCTGGACACCACACTAATGAATACACATATTTATTCTTCTAAAATTGCATATAAATATGTATCAATTTTTCTCCTGCAATGAAACTAATAATAATTTCGAATTTTATTTTAAACTATAATCATTTAATATCAAGATATAACATCGAATTATACGAGGGTTACTCTGAAATTTTTGAGATGCGTGCAGACGAGAATTTACAAAACAAAAATAACGGTTTAATTTTGAAATACAAAGTATTTTAACATAGAAGACTATTTTTTACTCATTTACTTCAACTTGTTTAGCGTAGAATAAATTTTAAACAGAAGAGAAAATGGAGTTGACGCGGAAACATTTTCGCGCTATGATTTTCTACGATTTTAAAGCAGGATTAAATCAAGAAGAATATATTCAACGGTTCCAATTACCATTTGGTGTTAATCTCCAGCTCGTGCAACTGTATTCAGATGGTTTACAGAATTTAGAATAGGTCACAATTTTCTTCAGGAGGAAGAACACACAGGAAGGCCACCGTCGGCAGTAATCGCGGATAATGTGTCTGCCATACGAAAAATGTTAATGGATGATAATTGCTGTACCTATCCAATGATACAGAAGGAACTTAACATTGGATCCGCAGGCATACACAAAATCATTTATGAAGAATTACATATGAAAAAAGTAGTTTACTGTTTGGTTCCTCATAATCTAATTGAGCACCAAAAAAAGGAGCATGTCAGAATCAGTAAAGAAACTCTTAAATTGCTAAATGATGGTGGCCACCGCATCATTTTTAAAATTGTAACAGGTGATGAAACGTACTTACAGTTTTTTGACGTTCCAACACGTCAAGAAAGCAAAGTATGGGTCTTTGAAGATGATCCCACTCCGAGAATTGTGAAAAAACAACGCGCACTGAAAAAAGCGATTTAAGCCGTTTTCTTCAGAAGTATGGTATTGGTCAAAGCCATAAATTTGGAAGGGCAGAAGACAGTAACAGCAGACTGGTATACCACTAAATGTCTTCCAGAAATTCTACAGGAACTGAATGTTAGGGTACAAATGCTTCAACATGACAATGCATCTTCACATACAGCCGGATTAACAGTTGAGTTTCTTAAACAAAAACAAACCAAAGACATCGAACATCCGAAGTATTCACCTGATCTAGCTATGTGTGACTTTTGTTTATTCTTTAATCTAAAAAAGAACTTACGTGGATGTCGTTTTCATTCAAAAGAAGAGATAATGTGGCTATAAATGCACTTTTT